>PVHP010004599.1:0-70460 GCA_004024765.1 Zapus hudsonius | reverse complement strand
TGGGATGAATCTCCAAACCACGCACGATTATGGGAGGAAAATATTTATTGAGCAGATCCAGGGGAAGAAGTTAAGGGAAAAAAGGCTGGCCCCTTTCACAGATCCAAGCAGAGACAGACAGAAGCCCAGCACCAGCACCACAAGCAAGCACACTGTAACACACTGATTCACAAAAATGCAGAACTCCAGGTCAGGGTTCTGGCTCTTTTGCATATCTTTCCTTAGTATTTTACATCCAAATTAGAAAGGGTCAGTCCCCAGGAGGCTAGGCCAAAGTGGTACTTCCTCTAGCCAGAAGCCTGGAGACAATTAATAATTTTAATAAATCCTTAATTCTTTTGGGGGACATTATTCAAACTACCACAAGCTGCTTCTGGTTGGATGTTTGTTGCAGCAAACTGAAGCTGACTACAACAATTATCTTGGGCTGTCTTTAGAATCCACAAGAACCATTCTCATTCTTCTCTATATGACCTAACATCCTTTCACTAGCAAACTTTTGCAATGGATTTTTATCAGACCTCCAGTTTCTACCAACCCAGAAGCTGTGAATGACATCTGAAATCTATGGCAGAGATCTCATTTCGTTGGAACCCACTGACATAATGTTCCCCACATGCATTTGATAAATGCACTGATTCAAGATTATGTTTGGTAACCAATTCCATGGAAGAACATGTCATTCCAGGTAACCTGAGTCCATGTTCCCAGACCATGATCACTCACACTTGGCTCAGAATAAGGTATTGCTTATTCCTTTTGGAGAGAAACCTGTATTTATATTGACCAAAGAGAACAGCATTTATTTTGCAGTTAATAAATAATCAGAAAATGTATATGCAGCTAGTGGAAAAATCTCCATACAAAATATAAAATTTGATGAGTTATAGATAGCAGAATTGAGACCTTTTTGTTAGAGGAAGATAATTCCAACACCAGTGGACAAGAGAGGCAGAAATGCAGAAGAGAAGCAGGGAAGGATCTGCAGCAGGAGAGAGCCTGGGGAGAGGATGCTCAGAGGTGGGACTGGCTTAGGAAAATCAAGGAGCAGTGTTTACTTGGAGTCTGTGTAATCATTCGGGCTTTGATCAATTCCTTAGCAAGCTGCATATAACTTATTTTAGAATGTATTTGATTTTCTTCAGCATCGTAAATACTCATTTTTAGAATGTGTGTTTGATTGTCCAAGTTGATCGTAAAGATCCCCAGGAGTAGATATAAAATTTGAAAAATTCCTGCCAGCCAATTCTATTATGAGATTCACAGGGAGGCAAGTTGCACAGCAGTTAACTCTGTCCCTCAGGAGTCCAAGTGACATGGATTTGAATCCCTGCTCTTCTGCTTACTAGGCATGTGATCTTGAGTAGGTGACTGGGGCCACATGATCTCAGTGTCTCATCTATAAAAATCTGGATGTTAAGAACAATAACTATTGGGTGTGGTGGCACACGCCTTGAATCCCAGCACTCAGGAGGCAGAGGTCAGAGTACTGGCATGAATTTGAGGCAACCCTGAGACTACATAGTGAAGTCCAGGTCAGCCTGGGCTAGAGCAAGACCCTACTTCAAAAAAAAAAAAAGAAAGAAAGAAAAGAAAAGAAAGAAATAGCAATAACTATTTTAACTGGTTGTGTCCATGATTAAGTTAAAAACATATTGAGCACAGCATACACCATGTAGCAGTTGCTCAGCAAAATTTGTTTATTGACAGGTGCCCAGGCCAGTCTGCAAGGACCATACAGAACACAAAGGTGAATCCTTACATGCAGAAAAATAAATCAGGGCATCACATCAACTGCATTTATCAAAGCTGGAGAAGTCACAAGGCCAACATGGCTGTTTCAGGTCATCTTGACCTGTTCAGTTTAGGATCTGGGCTCTGAGGTCTCACCAGGTCTCACTGCAGAAATGGGAGTGGAGGTGGACAGAGTACTCTGGGGTCATGTAGTATATCCCTGCTACTGATAAGCTATATGAACTTGAGCAAGCATGCTACTTAAATTTCTTTAGATGAAAGTGGGAATAATTAATTGCAATATCCTTCTCAGAAAGTTATTATGAAGATTATGTAATTATATATGAGCTAATATATTTAGAACATTTTTAAGAATGTCTGGTATATGGCATGAGTTAAAACTACAGAAAAAGCAATTATAATTATGATAACAGAAAGAAACCTCAGTATTCTACATTCTACTTTGTGTCTTAATAAACCTTGCAGAATGTATTTATGGAAAGAAAATGAGGAAGAAAAATTACAAGAAGAGAGTAAGGACATTTTCAATAGATAACACAAAGGATAATCACTACTAAGAGGCAAATAACATTTCCAACAATTATGAGAATGTGTAAATAAAACTGATATTATATATATATAAATTGCAATCATTTTGTTGCATTAATTAATGTAAAAATATAAGATAAAGAAAGCTTAACTATGGAATTTCTCATCAAACACAGAAACCAAATCAAAAACTTTTGTATTTAGTGGGCACTCAATCGACATTAGTTGATTAAATGTAATCAAGAACAACTAGGCATGGTGGTGCAGGCCTATAGTCACAAAACAGGAACAGGAGGATTAGGAATTCAGGGTCTACATAGCAAGTTTGAGGTCAGCCTAGGTTATCTGAGACTCAGCCTCAAAGAAACAAAAGAAAATGTGATTAGGTGGTTAAACTCAGCATCTAACCTGAGCCTGGTTTTTTGGACTTCTCTCTCTATCCCTCTCTCTCCTTTCCTCCCTCTAACCCTTCCTCTTCCCTCTCTCCTACTCTCCTTCATATTTACGTCATTCCTTCTGTCTCGATATACAAAGCCACCTGTTACTAAGCAAGGGATCATGAAATGGATTGTTAAAAGTCTCCGTAAGTATTTAATTCCTGTCTACTCACCCATAATGTGATATTGACCTTTTAATAATCTGTCACTGGAGAATAGGTCAGCTGATTTTCAGCTCTGGGGAGGAAGGGAGGGAAGCTTGCCATGGAAGATAAAGAAAGGTGTTAGTTATTTGGAATCTTAGCTTCAGACTGTAACGGGGCTGGGCATAGCGGGTGAACACCTGGGGGCTTCGCCGCTGTACTTCCCCAGAGTTCATGTCTCAGAATGCCAAAGAATTGGACAACTTTGACAGAGAGTATTTTCTTATCACACATGTATGTTTATTCTAGATTAGAGTCAGTTCAGGGGAATTGGGAATGGGATTTGGGGAGCAGCCCAACCACCACGTGGTCTGTGAGGTGCTGGTTGGGGAAGGGGGAGGGGGAGCATTGGAGAATTGGGGATAACAACTCATTGTTTGCCCACTAAATAATGTAACTCATTATGGACAATAAAAAATTAAAAAAAAAAGAAAAGAAAAGTGCACAGAATCACCAAAAAGTGAAGAAAATAACATACATGATAAAGAGAAAATTCTCCCCTCCTTCTCCCCACTCTCCAATCCCACCATCAGAGGATGGGGAGGGGTGCAACTTATCACCCAGTTCCTCACACCTCCAACCTAGCAGTCAGGACAGGAAAAAGAAGATGTCCCAATCTTGAACTACGCCTTTTAAAGTTTTCGCTGTGGGGAGTGGCAAAACCCCAGCCTGGAAGGTATTTTTTGGCAACATGATATGAGGCCACTGTCAGAGGCTGCACCCTATCTACCTGTGGGGAAAGATCTTTCTCCTAATCCTTCCCAAGACTACTCTTTAGATAGTTAGATATTTCATGATGACTTGTGGCTCAATCTAGCCAGACTGGGACAACTCTATTCTCTTCGCTCTTTGGAGAAATTATTTGCTCAGGCTTGGCTAGGGTAAGGGGCATTTGCTACTTTGTAGGGCTGCTCCATGGATATAAAATGTGGTTTGAAAAATTATCTGGTGGTAGAAAAGGGGACTGAGATCCAGGGTTTTCTCAGTCTGAGCCAGCAAAAATCTGACCTTTGCTTTCTCCCCTGGCATCATTCTGCACAGAAGAACATATGTAGAGTGATATGTGACCACTAGGAGTCACAACAGAGGACTTCCAAGTCCTGTGCCCAGGGACATGCCTTCTGTCCTTGGATGATGTTTCTTATATGGTACAGGTTTTAAATGGTAAAACTAATAAGTCTACATTCTTAAAGTAAAATAAATGGCAGTTATAACTGAGTAGTTGTCAATCACAAAACCAGAAAAGAGGCCACACAGTTGAGGAAGAAGGAGGGATAAAGATTTTAAACACACCAGAACAATCTGCATCTTGGTGTTCAATGAGAATAGTCACATGGTGGGTTAGTTTGAATGGATGTCCTCTAATAGATTCAAGAGTTCATTAAGGTTTTTCTCCAGCTGCCTGGGTGGAGGGTGTGTCACCTTGGCCATCCTAGGTTCCAGCCCTAAGGAGTTTCTGAGGTTAGTCTAGAATTCCAGCTATACATAGGCAAAGAGCAGTCTGAGCTCAAGCCTGTAGTTCCTTCTGTTTGAGAGTTTGGAGTGTGCTTTGGAGGTGCTAGTGATGGGTTTCTCTCTCTGCTTGGATCTATGAAAGGGGGCCAACCTTTTTCACCATTCTGGAACTTCCCCTGGACCTGTTACTTCAATAAATACTTTCCTCCCAAAATTGTGCTGGTTTGAAATTTCATCCCAGTGGTGTATGGCTGACTAGGACACATGAACAGAGGGGTTGCTACTCAATTTCCAACTTATTGTGTCTCCCAAGAAAAGTTCACTCAAAACATGAAAGGACAACACTCACTTATTTCAATGGACTTTTTTTTAATTGTCCATAATGAGTTACATTATTTAATGGGCAAACAATAAGTTGTTATCACCAGTTCCCCAATATCCCTCTTCCCCATCCCCAATCGGCTGGATATCCTCCTTCATGGGCCATCTGGATCAGTCCTTGGGGCAATGGATGATAGCTAGCCTAGTAGTCAGCCCAGTTCTCTGTCCCTATTATGTTGTTACTCAAGGGTGTCTTGCCTCTGGATATTCTCCCCCACCACGACTCTCACAATCTTTCCACTCAGTTCCCTGAGTCATGGTGGGTGAGTATTAAGGCTGCATTAATGTTGATAACTTAGGAGTCTTTGTGTCGAAAATCGTTGGTTTCTGTTTCACTGGCTTATCCTGTGTTGATTGAATGGCCATGGCTGTGGGTCCCTTGTTCATCCCATCATTCTCTGCAGGGTTCCATATGGATCCTCCATGGTATGACTGTGGTGGCTCATCTCTTGCCTCAATCTCAGCTATCGGCCTGCAGACGGTTGGTAGGGTTGGATGGGCCACAGCTCTCTTGCTGCATTCTGAAAGATACAAATACAGTCTCCATCGGAGAGTGAGATCAGTATAGGTTAACAGAGATACACCATTCTGGATTACCTAGATTCTATTTATAGTAGCTTCTCCATCAATTGCTCCCATAATGCATCTCTTCTCAGGAGCCCAAGAGTCCGGGTTCCGGTGCATATTGCCCTAAGTCCCCAGTTCCAGTTAAGGGCTACCCCTCACTCAGTGGAGTATTTGGCTGAATTTAAAAGCTGTTGATTGTCTTCCCCAGGCCTAGGCTCCTCCATTGCTATTTCAATGGACATTGATGGCCAAGATGGGAGTGGTTGTCACAGAATATGAGTTCTAAGTCATTGTCAATATCTTGGTCCAGGCAAATTATATTTCAGGCTCTGAAGCATGTGTGAAAATGAATATACACAGGTCTTAGATAATTGAAATTTGTGAACTTTTCATGAGAGCAATGATCAACAGTACAGCTCAGGTTCACAAAAAATCAGCCAAGCCACTTGAATTTCATTTTTCTTTGGGAAAGGAAACTTTTGTAGAAATTCTCCATGACAAACAGACAAAGACTTAGCAGCAAGAGGAGAGTGAGTTTCATTTATTATTATGAATTTAGGAATTTACACCAGCAGGCCAAGCATAGATAAAGCATTGGCCCCGAGCCCCGGTTACAAAGGGGTTTTATAGTAGGGTACAGAGGTATGTACGTGACATTAGTCATGTAAATTAACAAGCACAAGGAAGCATATGCCTACACCTAGCAAATTATACCTTTACAATGGGTTCCAGAGAGGCTCAGATAATCCTCCCCAGGTTTTTTCTGGTCTTATCTTTTCTCTAACTTCCTTATCATAGTAAAAGCAGTTGCTTCTTTGTATCACTGAATTTCAAAGCTCTGGTCGTTTCTCTCCTCAAGCTATGTGACTGGCCATCTGTGGCCTGCAGAATGTAATAATGAATAAGAGGGAGGACAGTAAGCTCAAGCTCATTTTGCTCTAATAAAACCATCTGACAAGGAATGGGACCAACCATTGATCACTAACAGGAAGTTCTGCCATTAACAACCTATTTCCCACATCCAGAATCTGGGTCTTGAAAGCACTTCCATCCATTGCTTCTTTGAAGTACACAGTCTGTGTCTTGGCTAGCAGCACGAAGGGTGTATGGCATTGAGTCTACTGCACATGAGGCCCTGCCATCCACGCAACAAAGCAGAAGGGATGGGAACTTCCACACCCACATGCTGGGTGATGACACCGGAAGTGCTGGGATCAGCTGAGGCACCCACCACATTTCAGATGTAGAAGACAAGGAACAAGTCGTTGAGAGGATAAAGAAACCAGATTTTTTTTTTTTTGCCTTAGAGGTGACTCAAAGCAGCAATGTGGTATAGAAAACAAGGGTTCTAGCTGGGTGTAGTAGTACTGAAAGCATTTGGGAGGTGGAGGCAGGAGTAATTAGAATTCAAGGTTAGCCTCAGCTACATCTCAAGTTGGATGACAGCCTAGGTTACCAGTTAGAGAGAATCAGACTGAGGGAGGGAGGGAGGAGAAATAGAGAAGGAAAGAAATGAAGAAAGGAAGTGTAGCAGGGTGAGCTTGTAACAGGGAAGTTTGGCACAGCTGTATCTGGGTTTTACCACTGCACCCCCCCCCCGGGGTTTGTGTCCTCTAATGCAAAAGAATTATACACCGGGACAGAAATATGTCTTATTACACATTTATTCTAGATTAATTAGTTAAGGAAAAGGGGAATTGGATAGGATCCTCTTTCCTCATCCTCTTCAACAATTCCTTACTGGCAAGTGTCGCTGCAACTAGTTTTGCTTTGGGGGTTGGAGTGGGAGGAGTACTGTCTCATATAGCCCAGGCTAGCCTTGGTCCTCCTGCCTTGGATTGCCAAATGCATAGATTACAGACCTGTGCCACCGTGCCTGGCAGGACTGCATATAATGAACAGAAATTCATTTTCTCACAATTCTTGAAGCTGGGAAGTTCAAGGAGAAGATGACACTATCCAACAATGGCCTTTGTGCTGTGTCATAACATGGCAGAAGACAGAAAGGCAAAGATGAAAAGGGCTGAAGTTGTTCTTTTACAATGCCTTTTGTCCCAACTGGAACTCTCCTAACCTAACCACCTTTTTGTGGTCCCATCTCCTAACACAGCCACAATGGAAATCAAATTACACTGTGACTGTGGGATATGTTTTTAGAAATAATAGTGTAGGTCTGTGTGGATCCCAGGAGTTGGAGTTTCAGTAGGAAAACCAGGAGATTCTGCAATGGAAGCATGGCTGTCAGTGTTCTCTCCTGGTCTTGATTTTCTTTCCATCTCTATTTATTCACAACCTTCTTTGTTTTCCTTCCAAAGTCAAGTTTCCAAAGACTTACTTCTGGGCAGGAAGTCTAGACCCCAAAACTTCCTAACAAGGGCTCCAAGAAAGCCCCTGTGGATGACTTCAGAGCAGAAGTAGTTATCCCCTCAGCCTTAGCCGTTCGGGCTCCCAGTGACTCCCATGCACTATTTTAAAAAGTTCTCTTTCTGTCTATGCATGACAGACACAAGGATAAGAAGTGTTGCCTGAGAGAGCAGAGCATTGCTTGCTTCTTGATATGTGCCCAGGGCCTCAAACACTTTCTGAGCCATAAGGGAGGCCTTTTAAATACTCATTCAATCAAGTAACATACATGATGCTACTTCTTTAACTTCCAACTACTCTAAATTCTGTGTCCCTTCAGCTTCACCTTTAACATTTTATTGGGTGTGTAAATAGCAGAAGTTTTTTAAAAAATATATTTTATTTATTCATTTTTCAAGCAGGGAGATAGAGAGCGAGAGAGAGAGAGAGAGAGAGAGAGAGAGAGAGAGAGAGAGAGAGAGAGAGAGATAGCATGAGAACCAGAGCCACCACCTTGTGGGTCTGGCTTATGTGAGTCCTGGGGAATTGAACCCGGGGCCTCAGGCACTGGAGACAAGTGCCCCAACAGCTGAGCCATCTCTCCAGCCCAATAGCAGAAGTTTTGTGGCACACAGGCATGGGTTTAAGTCTGGTTTTGTTACCAGTGCTGTGCCAATTAAGGTGTCTATTGCTGCATTAGAAAGCATACTCCATAGAAATGTGGTCCATGCTCAGTGGAGATGGTTCATCTGTACTCCACCACCTGTCAGGTGGACTCCTTTGTGGACTGGAAGGTCTTCTTAGTAGGTCTACCTCTTACAGGTATTGAGCCTTGTATTGGCTGTTGGCTGAACCATCTGTAGTTAGCTCACTAAAGAAGAAAGTTTAAAAACTGGAAATTTCTTGCAGTAGAGGCTTGAAGTTCAAGATCTAAGCACTGACTGAATCGCTTACTTGTGAGGTGTGGTAGTTTGAATAATGTCGCCAATAGAATTTATTATAATTGTGTTTATTAAATTGTTGTCTCCAGGCTTCTGGCTGGAGGAAGTGTCACTTTGGCCTAGCCTCCTGGGGACTGGCCCTTTCTAAATTGGATGAAAAATACTAGGGATAGATATGCAAAAGAAAGCTGGAACCCCAGGTCTGGCAGTTCTGCATTTTGTGAATTACAGTGTTGCAGTGTGCTTGCTTGCTTCTGGAGGTGCTGTCTCTGTCTCTGCTTGGATCTGTGAAAGGGAGCCAGCCTTTTTCTTAATTCCCCTGGATCTGTTCAATAAATACTTTCCTCCCCCAAATTGTGCCTGGTTTGGAGATTCATCCCAGCAGCATGTGACTGACTATGACATGAGGATTCTTCCTGGCTTACAGACTAGCCTTTCATGGCAGACAGAAAATGAACCCTCTGATGACTCCTACTATAAGGACACTTATCCTATGGGACCAGTGCTCCACCCTAATGAAGGAGACTCGGGAGAAAGCTAGCTTCTTTTAGGCAGTTTCAGTTAGGGACAAAAGCCCCAATAGGGAACCAGAAAATGCCACCCTGCCTTGGCTGGAATTGAACTCTGATCCAGATTTATCTACAGCTGCTACACCGCCCCCCTGCTGCCCACCACCTAGCACATACCTCGCTGGGCTGGCCTTTGGGGTCTGCCTTTGAATCTATAAACCAATCTGGTCTTCCCCTTACATACCTGAATCTAATGAAAAAATACATTTTCAATTGACTATAAAGGCTTGTTTGTGTTGCTTTTTTCACTCTGCCTCGCCTCACTCTGCCCTGTGACCTCTGCCTGGATACACTTAAGTCTGGCTGTTTCGTGGCCTGGGTAGTTTTTTGCTTGCCGCCTCTGCTTTGTACTTTGGGGTAACTTCTGACTCTAATTGCATGTATGATTTTCCTCGGATCTCTCAATCTATTACATGTGTATTTCCCTTCCACTCTAGATCTACCACATGGGTATTTCCTCTGAACTCTGGGCCTGCTACCTGTGTCATTTCTCTAACTCTCTTCACTACTCATTTCTCATCTGAACTTTGGTCTCTGCTTTGATGTTTTCCCTCTTCTATTCTTTAAGCCACCACCATTGGCTCACTTAACTTTTTTCCATGTGGATGCCTGGGGCAGATGTTGTGTTCGTTTCTTCTAAATCTTCCTAGATAAGCTTTGTCTTCCACGTGTTTATGGCTCTGCTCCAGCCTCTCCCAAGATCTCCATTTCTCTTAAATGAACCTCATGAACTACACCATGCCTTCCTACCTTCCACGTGCTTGTGACTCTGCTCTAAGCCTTTTCCTTAGATCCCAATTTCCCTTAAACCCCACAATTTGTGATTTCTCCCTTAATAAACTTAGTAATTCATAAGTTATCCTTCTTGAGTTCTTGTTTTAAAATCAATTCTTTCTTAAAAATAGGATAGGACACAAAATTTGGGTTCATAGATTTGGGGGCCACTTCAGCCCTATCCCTAAACAAACAGACACGATAGAAGTTGAGGCTTCCACATAAGCAGTTGAGGGGTACAAAATTCACTCTATGGAAGTATTTTAGTTTCCTTTCATATGACACTTTCCTCCACGCCATCTCTCATTGGCTAATACTTCAACAGAATATTCTGCAAAAGTTGCAAGACTTCTTAGGGCCTAAACTTGGCTCAGAACTTCACTTCCACACAGTCTGCTGGTTAAAGTAAGTCAGAAGAACCAATCATATTCAAACCAAAAGGACATAAAATCTTTTCGTTGTTGTTTGTTTTGAGACAAACTGGTTAAGTGCCCAGGATGACCTTGAACTTCAGATCCCCCTGCCTCCACTTCCCCTGTGCCATTATGTCAGAAAGGAACTGAAAGCAGCAAAGTTCAGTTAAGCAAAGACTTACAGAGAATAAAGTTACCCATCCCTCATCTATGAACTTGGCCAACTGATACTTGTATGAGTCTGATATTTCAGTGTCAGATGGAGATAACAGTTATAGAGAAGTTTAGGACTATCTAGAAAATTAAATGAGATGATCCTAAAGGCTGTGGCCCAGTGTCTGGCACACACACACACACACACACACACACACACACACACACACACACAAGAGCTCAATACTTCGTGGTTATTTCTAGGCTTACTGCCTGAAAGACTGAAGAGATGGGTGTCGAGGAGAGGTGACTGAGGTCCTTCCAGACATCCAAAATTCTGGGAAACTCTCCCTTGGGTGCTGGGACCTCCAAAGCTCCAGATGACTCCCAGTCTTTCCCAGGAGTTGCACATTTCACCACAGTTCTGAGAACAGCCTCCACCTTCAAATCACCACAGTGCTAGAAAAATCCTTCCTTTGTTACCAAATCTTCATCCAAAACGTCACTTTGGGGCGCCTGGCATCCTTAGGCCCATCCTTTTCAGCCAAGAAGGGCGCTTTCCAAGTTTGAAGGCAGCACTGGGTTCTTTCTCCGCGGGTGTGGTCCACATTGCAGCCTTCGCGCCACGCACCCAAGAACGTGCCCTGGACCCACGCGGCGGAGAGGCCGGAGGGAGGGACGCTCGGTTTGCACGGGGCGAGGGTTGGGCTGCGAGAGCGCCCGGAGCGCACAGCCACCCGCTCACCGTCTCTGAGCCTGGGCGCGGCCGCGGTCGCTCAGAGCGCAGGGTCCCGAGGCGAGTCCGCGTTCGGCCAGCAGCGGGCGAGCTCCCCGCAGCAGGCAGGCAGGCAGCCGGCCCGCAGGCAGGGAGGCCCGGGCGGCCGCGATCGCACCCCGCGGCGGGCGCGCACTCCTGACCCCGCACCGCCCCCGGCGGCCGCGATCGGCGGGCGGAGAGGTGCGCGGGGCTGTGCGGCACCGCCTCCCCGGGGCGCCGGGGGAGGGACGGAGGGTCCGCGCGGGAGACCGAGTCAGCCCGAAAGCGGCCGGCAGGCGAGGAGCTGCATGCAACCGGTGGGAGGCCGGGCCGGCTGGGGCTCGGACCCTTCCCGGGCAGGGCGCAGGCGGCCAGCGCGGACCGCCCGGAGGCGGCGGCTCTGAGCTGGCAGGCGGAGGGCTGTCTCCCGCGCCCGCCTGCCCGGCGCGGTCCGAGGATGCGGGGGGGCGATGCCCGGGGCCAGGGACGCGCTCTGTCACCAGGCGCTGCAGCTGCTGGCCGAGCTCTGTGCCCGCGGGGCCCTGGAGCACGACAGCTGCCAAGATTTCATCTACCACCTGCGGGACCGCGCCAGACCCCGGCTCCGCGACCCAGGTGAGCGCCGCCGCCGCCCGGAGCGACCGAGGGGCCCTGGGATGGGACCTGGGGCCGCACCGGGGCCCGAGGCCCGAGAGTGACGCGGACCGGCGGAGGGCAGGGGGTGACTGACCATCGAGCCCCCGGAGGGGTCAAGAAGCAGCGCACGGTGGCCTGGGACTGGGCGGGGAGCTGGGTGGAGGCGGTCGCGCGGAGGCCGATTCCCGGGGAGCTGGAGCGGGGCTGGAGGAACCACGCCCGCCACCTGCGCTCGGGTTCCGGGGCTCCATCCCGGGGGCTTCGCGCTGCGCTTTCTACTTCTTCCCATCGATCGGCGGGCTCCCGGAGCCGGGGGAGGCCGCGGAGGCCTCCCGGGCTAGGAGGGGCATCGAAGAGCCGGGAAACTCTGGGAAGTTGGGAGTTGGCCCCAGCTAGGGCTGAATCCCACCGGGAGCCTCTCATCCACGCTACCGAGCGCCCAGTTTCTTTCCTCCCTTGGTGGTGAGGAGGGCGGGAGGAGATCCAGAGTTGGGCTGAGGTCCGGGAGGAACCCGGGTCCTGGGCAACCAGGTCTGACCCGGTTTCCTGTGGGTACAAGGCGCGGAGGCGGCCAGGCCTGAGCTCCTGCTGGACCCCGCAGTTGCCAGCTGGGCACCCTGGGGTGGGTGGGCTCACTGGTCATGGCTTGCGCACCTGGGAGTTGCCCCTAGTGAAAGTTCCGAAGCTCCTAACTTTGGAAAGTTCATTTATTTTGGCATTTGACCAATTAAGGTCCGAGGAGGGAATTTCGTGGAGTGATTTGCTTTCCCCAAGGGTCCATGTCTTCTCAGCCCCACTGGTCACTGGAAGAGATACCTTTCACATATGTCCTTGAGTTGCTTCTCACCTGGATGGTCTCCCAACTTAAGTGCTTTAAAATAAAATAAAAAGGCATGTCGTAGTGGGATTGCTAAACATGGGCCTTTCCTTTGATTCCTGTGTGTAAATGTATCCCCAAGCTATTGCTGTATAAAGTATTCAGTACCAGCTTATCTAATTTTCAGCTAGTCCATTATATAAAAACACAAAGAATTTACTCAAAGAATAAAGTAGAGGATTATTTGCTCCTAAAAGGATTCACACAGCCTGACGTGAATAGCATATCTTTGATAGTATATTCACAATGTGTATGTGATGGCAGCTGTTAAAAGTTTATATTAGATTTATTCTATACTCAAAAGGTTTTAGTTGCTTGTGGTTACATTAATACGTTTATCAAATGATCACATGTTTTACTTCAAAGGGGAGAATTAGGTTGAGAAATACTGATTCCATTGTTTTCTTGGGAGGTGTAGTTGTCCAGCCTGTGATTGGCTCTTCGCTGGATAAGAATGTGCCTAACAGACCACAGATGCGAATGGGAGTGCCTCACATCACCAACAGGAGCCCCAGGAAGATATCCCAAGTTCTGTCCTTACATAGCAGGGCAAGCATTTTAATATAAAAATGTTTCCCCCAAAGCACATGTTTTGCTCAAACCTCACTTCCTTGCCTGCTCCTGTGCCACAAGGTGTTACCCAGACTGGCTTCACAAGAGAAGGTGGATGGGGCCTATCTATGAATTGCATGTTTAACATGCCCACATCTCTTTGGCCAATGCTCTGCCTCTGTACCTTCTAATCCAGGGGTTGGTTACCATGTTCTCAGGTCCTCAGCCCTGGTCCTGGAGGAAGAATCCGGAGGCAAACTCCTGTAGTCATGTAAATGAGAGACCACCTTGCTGCTCTCTGAGTTCCTGCAAGTAGCGTTTTCTGAAAGTAGGGCACATGTTTTTGAGGTAACTGCTGCCCCCTGGTTTTGGTTTGTGTTAGGAAGTAGCTTGCTCACAAGGCAAGGGTGGGACTCTGTAAGTGTACCATGGGAGGATATGAGGCCAGCAGTGATATCTGAAGAGCATCCTCTTTCAGGATACTCGGTCCAACCAAATCTTGCTCCATTTCCCTCCTTCTAATCCTTGCTCATATTAATTCTTACATCTCAGACATTTATGCCCATCCCTATCAAACTTTTCTCCAAGGCAAGGATGCCCTTAATCTCTGAGCCCTAAATATCGACAAAGTAAAAACAAGGATAAGTGAATGGCACCCTTGCTGCTATGTGGTATGACCTAGAACAATTATGTCCAGCTGCCCTGTGTCCCTAGAGAATCCTTTCTGTAAGTGGGTGACTTCCTTTTCTATAAAGGAATCTACCTGAATGCCATGCTGCAGCTTTCTCTGCCCTTTGTCTGCTCATGCCCATGCCACGGTGGCTGTTTTCTCAAGCTCCATTAAGGATTTTAGTTAGAGAAAGAAAAATGAAACATGTAATTCCTAGTAGAGTAACGCTGCACCTGGGATGTTTGTTTCTTTTTGCAAAGATTGGATAAGACTGGATCATACTCAGGCAGCAGAAAGTATGTGTGTAAAGGTCCTGAGGTAGGAGCAGCACTGCTATGGTTCAAGGAGCAGGGATTTCAAGGGTCATAAGTGATAAGAAACGTGGTCAAGGGTTGACCCAGGGCAGGTCATGTAGGGTCTTGTAAACAGGACTTAGTTTTTACTCTGAATGAATTATGCAACCGTTAGACATTGTTAGGCATCAAGGTAAGGACATGGAACACCGTGCTGAGAAAATACTGGAGGAGAGCAAGGGTAAAGACAGAAATTATTAGTAATCTATTTCAGAACTGAGGTGGTGAGACATCATTGGATAATGAACCATCTTGATGATATTGCTGCTAATATTGATTGACAGGCAGGATGAGAGGGATGGGTTAAGGGTTATTCTCAGGTGAGCAGAAAGTTTTAGGAATAAGCTTGGCTCAGAGTGGGAAGGGAATTCAGGAAGTTTCTGTATTATTTTGTGTATAACATTTTGTGTATGAGTGTGTGGTGCCTCGATCGCCACGGTGTCTCATAGCTGAACATCTACCATCCCCTGTGGCCTTACTCTCCTTACGCTTAGTTTGTACTGGAGATTTCACTGTCTGGAGGCTAACTGGTTGAAGCGGAGTGTTTATTAGCAGGCTTTCCATTGTATGAAAGTGAAAGCTCTGTGAAACTTCTACTCACTGATCTTCATGATAACTTTTGCATTCAACAAGAGTGAGTCTTTCCCCTCTTCTCCATCCTACGACTTTGGCTGTTAGGAGGTAACTATCTGAACTTCTCTGAACTCATTTTTCTACATTTGGAAAAGAAAGGATGATTTGTATAGAATTCCTAGTTTTAATATTTTTGTTTATTTATTTGCAAGCAGAGAGAGAGAGAGAGAGGAAGAGAGGGGGAGAGAGAACAAATTGGCTGCCAAATGAACTCCAGATACATGTGCCACTTTGTGCATCTGGCTTTACATGGGTACTGGGGATTCGAACCCTGGGCTGACAGGCTTTGCAAGCAAGCACCTTTAACTGTTGAGCCATCTCCCAAGCTCAGAGTTCCTAGTTTTAAATGTATTTTAACATGTTCCTTGTAAGTATTTTCTCTCTTGGTTGCCAACCATGTCTGTGCCTATTGCTTCTTTAAAAACTGTGTGTGTGCAGGTATGTTCATGCAAAAATATACATCTTCTACAGCATGCATGTGAAGGTCAGAGGTCAACTTTTGAGTGTTGGTCCTCACCTTCTACATCATTTGAGGCAAAGCATTTCTCTCTTGTTCTGGGTGGTGTTCACTGCTCTGCTCCCCATAAGCTTCTTGGAAAAATCTATCTCCACCCATTTCCTAATCTGCATGCTGGGATCACAGAAGCCCCCCACTCTTCTAGCTTTCTTTGTGGGGTCTGGGTACTCAGACTTGAGTAGCATGCACTTTATCCACTGAACCCTCTTCCTAGCCCCTGTGCCAAACATTATATGTAGGTCATTTCATTTGTTTTAAGTCTTCTAAGACCTTGCTGTTCAAAGCACGTGACATGTACCAGCAATGCTAGGAGATTATCAGACATGCAAGATTCCAGGCCCACGGCAGACAAACTGAATGTGATTCTTTTTGAGGCATGAGCATATTAAATTTCAAGCCTAACCAAGTGCTGGGGATGTAGCTCCATTGGTAGTGTACTTGCCTAGCATGCACAAAGCCCTACATAAAACTGAGGGTGGTATCACACATCTGTAATTCCTGCACTAGGGAGGTGGAGGCAGGAGTATCAGAAGGCCAAGGTCATCTTCAGGTTCATAGGGAGTTCAAGGCTTGCTTGAACTACATGACACACTGTCTCAAGGAAACAAAACAGAAAGGAGCAAGGCTGAAGTGATTGCCGTATGTGGGTAAAGTGAAGTTCAAGAAAGAATTGGGCCTAAGTCAAAGTAGCCTCTCAGGTAGTCACATCACATTTATGGTTGTCCCTTACTATCGGAGGGACTCTGGCTTGGTACCCCCATGATGTGAAAATCTGAGGGTGCTCAGCCCTTTCTATAAACCTGTACACATCCTCCCTTGAGCCTGACGTCATCTTTCCATCACTTGTCATATGTAACCATGGAAATGCGATGTCACTGGTTGTTATAACTTTATTGTTTAGTAAGTAATGGAAAGAAAAAAAGTGTGCATGTGTTCAGTACAAACACATTTTGCCAGTTATTTTTGATCTGAGATTGTATGACTCCATGGATGTGCAGCCCTTGAATACAGAGGGCAGACTTTCCTCAGAACTTCGATGTCATTGTCAATGGCAGTCTCTTAAGTATTTTCATAGCATCCATCCCTTAGACCTGCTTTGTCTATTCTTAACCTTCAGAATGAACTTAAGCCCCAGATATAGGTTAAATTGTGTGTAGTTAGAGAGATTCATTTCAAGAATTTGGTTATGAATTCTGTTACCTGGGTGTTAGCTTTCCACCCATGTTCCAGCATCATGTTCTGGAGATTCTTCCGCATGCTTTCAGGTTCTGTACCCAAGGTCTAGAAAATGCTCATCAACACAGCCATGAAAGGATCCTCATGACACTTCATCGGTGCCTAGTTCCATATAAATACTGCCTGATTCTGAAGCAACCCCCACCCCACAGTTTTCAACTTTGGCTGCACATTAGAAATACCCAAGAGCTCTGACAAAGAAAAGAGAAGCAAACAGCAAAAGCCTAACAGTGATCAGGTTGTGTCCTAAATCAATTTAACGAGAATCGTTGAGGTGAAGACTTAGACAAGCTTATTCCTTGAGTTCCTCAATTAATTCTAATGTGCACTCAGATGGAGGATGACTTTAAGACCATAAAAAGAGAGTGAAACCACCTAGCTCCTCTTTCTTATAAAATCAGTAAAAATGGTATCAGAATCTAGAAGGACTTGGCTGTTACCCTTGTACATTTAGTACCCATATCAGATGATTCTTAACATTTATTTTACTTTTTTTGAGATGGCATCTCCCTTTATAGTCCTGGCTAACCTAGAAGTTGCTTATATAGACCTTCACCTTGGGGTCATCGTCCTTCTATTGCCTCATGAATGCTAGGATTGTTGACACACACCACCACATCCTTCCCTGTCTTTCTTTTGACAATATTTCACCATGTTTTTAAATTCTGTGAGCTCTTTAAAAATATCATGAGATTGCCTGGAGAGATGGCTTGGTGGTTAAAGGCGCTTGCTTACACAGCCTGACAGCCTTGGTTCAATTCCCCAGTACACATGCAAAGCCAGATGCACAAAGTGGCAATGAATCTTGACTTTGCAGTGCAAGCGGCCCTAGTGTGCCCCCACCCCCTCTCTTGCAAATACATAAAAATTTTAAAAAAATATCATGAAAAAGAAAAATATCCCAGGACTCTGCTATGTCCACCTAATTTAAAGGGAGAAAAGAAAAAAACACCTTAAAAAAGATCTTGCCCTAATAGTACTTCATTAAAAGGTCAGAACGTGGAATCTTCACTAATGCCACCTCTTGTTGAATTACAGTGAAATCACTTATTATGACATGTGCATGTAGAATAATAATGAAATAATAGTTTTAAAAGGAAATTCTTCAAAATAGTCACGATTAAATATCAGCAGTGATTCAAATTTTCCAAGATAGTCAAAGATAATCAATCTTAAAACACTGGATTTTTTTAATGAATAGTTATTGGGGTGATTATGCACAAAGTCATTAATCTTTAAAAATTAATGTTAATTGCAATCAGGAAATGGTCTTCTAAGGAATGGGTGACATATTGGATGCACAGTATGTGAAGATCTCATTTGCATTTACTTCAGTGACATTTTAGGGCTTCTTCATAAATATTTTATTTAAACAAGTGTGTTTTCATCTCTGTGGGATTCCTCTACATGGACCATTGAGTGATTTAGTCATGAGGTGATTATCAAGAGAGAAAAACAAAAGCAAACCTTGGTACAGCCATCCCAGACAGCTTGTGACCAGCTGCCTCTTCCAGAATAAACAATCAAAGGGACAAACTTTTTGATGTGGGTTAGACTGTCAAGGAAGCATTGAGCTGAGAGCTAAGGGAACTCAGCCTAAAGTTCTCTCTTCTGTGTAGTGACCAGGTGCTGGACGGATCTACTGGAAAAGGATCCCAGTACTTCAGTGGGTGGGGGCTTGTGTACTTTTCCATACGGTTAGCTTAGTAGAAATAAGCAATTCTTTCTTTACTAAATGACTTGAGGGATTAAGTTCAGAGGCCAGTTTATATAAAGGGGAGGGACTTAGTGAGATTTCTACATGGGACACCAGTCTTGTTGGGAGAAGTTAAGGGTGAAGTGTGGATTTCTGCTTTCTAATGCAGTCACAACTTGAATCATGTAGAAAATTTCTCTGTCAGAGAAATGATGGTCTAAGAAGCCCTAGCTGTGCAGGGAAATTTTATTTTTTGTTGAGACAGAATCTTATATAGCCCAGGCTGGCCTTGATTATGCTCCATGATAGAATTGCAAGCAAACACCATCATGCTTTGCACAACTTTTGATTTCAACCATTTCATTTTATTGGCTTCAGGAAAAGCTTTACACCAAAGCCAACCAGAACACTTGGGTTTGTGGGTGTTGTAGTCAACTTTCTAGTTGCTGCACAGAAAGAACCCAAACAAAAGCGACTTGTGGAGGAATGGGTTTATTTGGCTTACAGACTCGAGGGGAGACTCCATTTTGGCAGGGAAAACGATGGCATGAGCAGAGGGTGGGCATCACCTCTGCCACAGCACTGCAAACAGAGGCACGAAGGTGTGCCAAACACTGGCAAGGGTAAGATGGTTTATAATCCCCAAAAGCCCGCCCCAACAACACAGCTCCATTGAGGTTGTAAAATCTAAACTGCCAGCAGCTGAGGATCGATTACCTAGAACACATTCATTTGTTTGTGGGGGACACCTGGATCAAACCATGATAGTTGGTCTGCTCCTGCATTTTTAGCACATATATTTTATTACATTTTTGAGTCATATGGATTAAAATCAGGGTACTGCACAAGTCAGTCAAGCCATTCTACTAATTGAACTATATTTTCTTAGATAGAATTTTGCCCAGGCTGGCTTCAAACTCACTGTGTAGCTCAGACTACCTGAAACTTGTTCCTCCTGCTTCATCCTCCCCAGTGCTGTGATTATAGGCTTACATAAAAAATTATATATCAACACTGATGCAACTATATGTAAAAGAAGAAAAAGATCACTCAGGAAACCAGAATGCCAAAGTGAAGTAAGCAAGTGCTAGGTCCTGTGCTTACTGCTCAGTGACCTTGAACAAGATTTCATTCAGTGCTATTCATTGATAAAGTGAGAGTGGCCAGTTCCTGCAGAACAAACTCTCAAATAACTGCTTGATAAGACGCTAGCTGCTGGTGGCAGTGGTCTCACCTGGCCATGTGTCCTTTTAAGGGGTGTCCATCTATAGTCATTGGTCGGCCACATCTCTCCTCTCCTCTTTTGTGAAAATAGCACACTATCACCTTATTAGCTGTTTATCCCTGAGCAAGTTATTTAACCCTTATGTCCTTTTTGTATCTCACCAACAAATTTGATTTTTAGTATCTGGGTTACTAGTATCCAGATAAAATTCAGGATGCCAATTCAATTTACTTCAGATAAATACCAATAATATTGCATGGGACATATGTATTTAATGTACTTATCTGTTGCTTATTTTAAATTCTAATCACACTGGACATCCTGTATTTTTATTTGGTAAAACTGCCAGCCTGAGTATCAGTCTCATAATGCACATCAAGGATACTAGTAAATACTCAGTAAACACTACCCATTATTACTAGGATTACTGTCCAGTCATCATTGTTACTGTTATAATTGGTTATAATTGTTACTGTTATAATTGATATAATTTCCAGTGATGGCACACACATACACACACACACACACACACACACACACACACACACACACACACACGTGTGTGTGTGTGTGTACCAAAGAAAGGATATGACTTTTTCTACCTAGTCTTCTCTGGGGTCATTCTACCTTCTAATTTATCTTTCTTTCTTCTTTAGTTTTAGTTTTGGGTTTTGTTTTGTTTTTGACACACATAGCCCAGGCTGGCCTCAAACTCATTCTGCAGCCCAGGCTAGCCTTGAATGTGGAGCTACCCTCTTGCTTCACTCTTATGAAAGCTGGGATTATACAAATGTGCCATTCCCAGTGCGCACAATTTTTTTCTCTAATGTAAATAACAATTTATAGTCTTTTGCTTTTTTGGGGGGGAAACTTTTAAAATGTAAGCTGTCAATAATAAGCTTGGGCTGGAGAGATGGTGCAGCAGTTAAGGCACTTGCCTGCAAAGCCAAACAACCCAGATTTGATCCCCCATTACCCACATAAAGCCAGATGCATAAGTGGCCCATGCATCTAGAGTTCATTTGCAGCAGTTGGAGGCCTTGGCACTCCCATTCTCTCTGTTTCTCTGCTTGCTAATAAATAAATATTTTTTTAAAAAAATAATGAGTTTTATTTGATTTTTGGTAGATCTATGTCAGTCAGTGGTGTAAATTAAACAAAAGACTGCTAATTCAAAGTGTTGAAGCAGATATCTAGTTTCAATCTGTTATGTTTTCGGTAGGATTAAATATTTTGAGTATGTTAAATCTACTGCTAGTTTGTCCTATGAGACTTTTCTGTTTATTCTTTCCAGTATGCCAGTTTATTTTCTTTGAAAATCTTAATGTTTTTCTTACCAATTTGCTTTAGTTCAAATGTAAATACTCTATCTAATTATCTCATAGAGGGAGTGCTCTACAATAAATTGTCACGTTGTCTGACTCTAATCAATCCACGGACTGGACTGCTTTTAAATTTTCAGGGATGAATTCATAAATAAATATTCATTATACATTGCTTGAGTGGAAGGTTTTCAGTGAGGGTCTGGTGTAGCCCAGGCTGGCCTCCAACTTCCTATCTGGCCGAAGATGTCTTCAGACTCTTGATTCACCTGACCCATTGTGTATTCTCTTTAAGTGCACATTACTGCCTTGATAAGAAATATGAACGAGTTATATAATTCATGTGTACTTTTTCTTTATTGTTTATTGCCCTCCTGATTCTACCCTTTCCTCATGCAGCCTTTGTGTTAGCCACTGTGATCGGATCAATCTTTTCTAATTACAATTAAGCTAGATTCTAAAACATTCATTGAGTGTCTCTGAAGTGCCATGTACTTGGTCGGACATGAGTAATTCAAAGATACATTAGACAAGCTTATGCCCCTATGGGATTGAGATAAAATAATAATTGCAATTAATAAAATACAGGCAGAAAGAAATATGCACTGCATACAGCTTCAGAAAGGAGCAGAGAAGTAATTAGCTGACTTGAGTGGATCTACAAAGGCTTCCTAGAGAAGCCTGTGCTGGGCTGGAGAAGTTTGCCTGGAACTTGTGGGTGGGGGATGGGCATTCTAGGAAATTACAGAGGCCTTGAAAAATGGAAAGAATGATCCTTGGTAGCTGTTAGTGCAGTGGTAAGTGGGAATGTTGAGAGATTGCTCTCAGAAGTGCTGGTCCATAATAGAAGTTCTGTGGGCTATTGTCAGATTTCACGGGTGTCCTGGTCAGGGTCTATCATGGTCTATGGGCCATCGTCAGAGTCCTCAGAGGCCTGGGCTCTGACAGTTTATGGTGAACCTAAAGAATCAATTCTCAGCAAAGGGAGCAGAAGACTGGCAGGTGGAGGGTGAGAGGGGGGATTCTGTGAGTGTAGCTTGTTGGGTCTTCCTTCCTCCTGTGGGAAAAGCACTCCAGTTTGGGTGGTGTCACTGTTCCTGTCTAAGATAAGGTCCTGACATATAGAAAGCCATCCATTCGGTGACTCCAATTTTAGATTCCCACTCATGTTACCCTGAAACTCAAGTATAATTACCCTATGTAGCTGTGAAAACTGCCTTTAGCAAGTTCAGACAT
Source organism: Zapus hudsonius (assembly GCA_004024765.1). NCBI lineage: Eukaryota > Metazoa > Chordata > Mammalia > Rodentia > Dipodidae > Zapus > Zapus hudsonius. The sequence goes on along the minus strand of PVHP010004599.1, from coordinate 48,231 downwards.
CTGGTTCAAACATCTGGGTTCCAGATATAATTTCCAATGATGCCAACAGTGACATCTTGCTTCCTTGCCTGGTTATTCAATAATGAAAAAGCAATGTGTTCAGTTGCATTGCAGGGGCCTCATCTGGGACACACATCTTCTGTTTCCTCTGGTGTCCGAGGCTCAGGGGAAGTCAGCGAGGGAGTCTTGCCCCAGTACCCACCATGCCATGCTGTGGAGATGATTCTTGTTGCTTTGTACATGAGCCATCAAATAATAGGCACAATTCTTTAAAAAAATTGGTGTGTTTGTGTATGTGTGCATGCATACATACATTGTATTCACGTATGTGTGCACATATGCATGCCCCAACCTGAGCTCAGGGCTCCCATTTATTCAATCAGACTGGCTAATCAATAAGCCCCAGTGCTTCTCCTGTCTCTGCTCCCCACAAGATTAGAGTCCAAGCATCTGTGGCCACAGCCAGATGCTTACATGGATTCTAGGGATTTAACTCAGTCCATCTCATGCCTTCATGCTGAACAGCAAGTGCTTTTACCCACTGAGCCATTTCCCCACCCCCACAGTCATTAAACTAACTGAACTAACTGCCCTTAGAATGGTCACATCCGATCTTCTTTTCATATCAACCCTCTTAACATACAATTTTCTTGTCCCTTATGGGGAACATGTTTGACTATTGGGGACATTTCAGTTTATATTAGCATAACACTACAGACCTTCTGAGGGCTTTAATCTAAAAACTGGGGTCCAGGGAGATGGCTCTCAATGGATAAAACACTTGCCATATAAATGTGAGTACTTTAGTTTGAATCCTGAGAGCCAATATAAAAAGCCAAACCCTGTAGCAGATGTCTGTAATTGCAGCATGCTTATATGGCAAGGTGGGAAACAGAAACAGAATATTCTAGAAACTTCCAGACAAGCTAGCCTGGCAAACACAGGGTGGAATGTGAGGACAGATATCTGAGTTTGTTCTCTGACCTCCCCATGCAAAAATGTGTTGTGTGTGCTCAAACAAACAGACACACACACACACTGCCACCACCACCAAAACCAAAAATAAAGGTGATACTGAGGTGAGAAGATTTTTCTTTTTTGAGATTTAGATGTTTGGGGAGACAGGTTGAAAGTTGATAGGATAAGTTATAATTGAGGATGCTATTTATTTTTTCCTCATTGGGCATCTTCTGTGTATCTGGCTCTGTTCTAGGTGCAGCCATGTGTAACCAGCAGAGATGTGGTCTGAGGAATGCAGTAGTAGCCAGCTTCATTGTCATGTAAAAGTACAGTGGACTCACTCAAATCCAGATGGTACAGGTCAATCCTCAGCATGGCCCCTTTATACAATCTAGAGGCAGAATTTTTCAGCTTCATTATAATCTTATGTGTCATCACATTAGGAGTCCATTGTTAACCAAAATGTCATTAAGTGGTATATGACTGTGCAATGCCTAGATGTCTAGCATGTTATACATGTGCATAGTGTAGGATTATACAAACAGAAAATAAAGAAGCTTGCCCTGTGGAACTTACATGCTGGAGGGGGAAATGGCTGTAGATAAATTAATGAATTGCATAATATGTTAAGCAATAATATGTGCACAGGAGAAAAATAAAGCAGGAGAAGAGGATAAGGCATACTAAGATGGTGCTTGAGTCAAGGTCAAAAGAAGATACAGGAAAAATAAAGAAGCAGGAGCATTGGGGGGGAGCATTCCATACAGATGAATGGCAAATACAAAGGTCTTGAGGCAGGAGTATGCCTGGCATGTGCAGATAGGCCAGAGAGGTGATGACCAACTGAATATAGTGCATTGTCAAGAATGGCTGGGGACATAGTGTAGTTGGTAGACTGCTTGTCTAGTATGTTGAGTATTATGTAAACTGGGCATTGTAGTGCTTATCATACCAGGACTTGAGAGGTCGAGGCAGGAGGATCAGGATTTCAAGATCATCCCAGGCTATAAAGCAAGTTCAAGGCCACATATGAGACCTTGTCTCGAAGAATAGAACTTTACCAAGAACAAGTTAGGAAGCCAGGAGGAAGTTGCAAGCAGAGAGGAAAAACATCTAACTTAGGAAGAGAAAGGATCTCTCTGACCAGTGCAAAGAAAACAGTGTCCAGGTGTGGATCACACAGCTGGGATCCAGCACTTGAGAGGCAGGAAGATTGGTAGCTCAAGACCAGCCTGAATCTGTACATACATAGATTTTTGTCTCAAGCTGTAGATGCATGAAGATCAAATGAAGGAGAACCACTTTTGAGGCTGATACAAGGATATAAGTGAGAGGTGGTGGTGGCCGAGGCCAGGGTAGCATCAATGGATGGAGTTACAAGTGTCCAGTTGTGGGTCATCTGAAAGTAGAGCTAACAAGAGTTTCTGATGGATGAATGTAGAATATGGAAGACAGGAATAAAAACTGACCAAGATTTTGACCTGAAAACCCAAGAATGGAGTTTGAAGAGAAGTAAATTTGGTGGTGCTCAATGTTGGATTTCAAGGTGCAAATGCATCATTGGTTAGATGTATGAGCCTGCAGTTTGGGAACGATGGCTGGACTGGAGATGTAAATTTGAGGGTTATTTGCCCGTGGACCATATTAAGATCAGCCTAGCTGGAATCACATAGGAAAACAGTATGGATAGAGGGACCGAAGGAGACCCGGGATGAGCTTTGGAACTCTAACATTGACAAGTTGGACAGAGGTCCAGGGATAATGAGGAAGATTAACCAAGAGGACCAGCAATGAATGGGAATTCAGCAAAGAGTGTGAACAGGAAGCCAGTCTGGGCATGCAGGGGTCCCTGGAAGGGATGAAGAAAGGCAGTTTTTGTAGGGAGATGGGAATACAAGCCTGATTGGAGAAGTCATAAGAGGGATTATGAAGAGTCAGAGGAGGCAGTAAGGAGAGTCTTTTTTCAAGCTTGTTTCTGTTTTTTTTTTCTATAGATAAAAAAGAGAGAGATAGAGAAATAGCTACTGGTGAGGGACATATGATCAAGTTCTTTTTTTTTTTAAGATGGAAGAGTTAGCCACACTTAGGGGATGGGAATAATCCAGTATAAACAATAGAATTCATGTTGTAGGATGAAGGTTGCTGGTGTAAAGTCATTGGTTGGACAATTGGATACACTTCTCAAGAGTTTAAGGCAGATACCAAAAGCACATAGACAAAATTTAAAGCCAAGAAATTAGATGATTGTACTGTTTGAGTCTTTTCAGAATGGTGAAACCAAATTTAATGGAAATGGGTGAGGGTAAATTCTAATCACCTGTTTTTATAGTTTTAGAAGGAGGGAAACCGAACATCAAGGCACTAGAGTTTAATGTGAGGTACCATTCCTTGTAGCTGTGCCTTTCTATCCTTACATAGAATGGGCCAAGAAGTTCTCTTGGGCATTGATTAATTGAATGGATGAATGATGAGAGAGAGAGAGAGAGAGAGAGAGAGTCATCTATTCCAGGCTGTTCTAAAATTCCCTATGTAGCTAAGGATGGCCTTAAGCCTGTGATGTTCCTTCCTGCACCATTGTGTGCTGTGGGCTTGCACCACCAGACCTGTTTTGTCTTGGGTCTCTTTATAAAGAACATTAATCCATTTCATTAGGGCTTGGCCCTGATTTTATTTTTGGTGAGACCAAGAATTGAACCCAGGTCCTCATGCATGCTAGGCAAGCACTCTGCCACTGAGCTATATCCCAATCCTCTGGCTTTACTTTCTCATCACCTTTTTAAATGCCTCACTTCTTAATTCTGTCACATTGGTGGTTAGGTTTCAAAACATGAATTTGTGGGCAAGGCATGAATATTCAGGTGACAGCACTTACAAAGGGGCAAATGAAGCTAGAAAAGAAGTCACACAGCTAGTCGGACCTCAGAGTTATGTGGAACAACCAAGAAGAAGACAGGAAGGGACCGGCAAGGTGAGTGGAGGGTGAAGGGAACAGGATTATGGTAGCTGAAAGTGGAGAAAGTATCCTGGGGGAATGGAATTATCCTCTATATGCAACACAACTGAAGGCCAAGTGAGGTAAGGACTAAGAACTTAGCAATGGAGGTTCATTTTGGTGACCCTGAACTAAATTGTTTTGGAGGGAAGCAGAGCTGGGGAAAGTCTGGCTAGTCTTCAAAAGAGCAAGAGAGGAGATAAAGAGCATGGTGGAGAGATGGATCCACAGTTCAAAAGCCCTGCTGCTCACACCTGACGATGAGAGTTAAGATCCCCAGAACTCATGTTAAGCTAAATGCAAGTGGTACATGAGTCTTAACCCCAAGGCTGCAATGAGAGGCAGAGCCAGGGGGTCTCCCAAAGCTTACAGGCCAGCTAGCAAAACAGCAAGAAATACCCTGTCTCAAAAAAGGTGATGGTGAGAACCTGCACCCCAAGCTTGCCCTCTGACCTTCACATGTGGGCCTTAACACACACACCACATGCCCATGTGTATACACACAAGAAAAATGAAAGCAACTTTTGTGAAGGAAAAGATGGGAAGAAAATGACTCAAAGACAGCTTTTATGAGAAGAGAGTTGTTTGTAGGCTAGAGAGGTGAAAATGACACAGATGACTGAACTTCTGGAGTCATGTGCAGAAGAGTGAGTTTTTCAATAACCTGCTTCTGATCCAGGAGTAAAGGCAGAAGACATAGGCACGGGAAGGGGGGCAGATGTGAGTAAAGAGTTCATAGTCTTTGTCTTCTGATTGTCCTTCCATTATGAGTGAAAGAGGGGCAACAACTGTAGCTTCAGAGAGGAAGTGGGGGTCAGAAGTGGGGGAGGTTTCAAAACAAGACAGTGATGATGTTTGGAGAGTGGAGAGATGGGGGTCTGGGGTGTGGTGGTTGGGTAATACTGAGGGCCTGTTCGAAGCTGGTGATCATAGATTTCAAGTGAGATCCATCCATATAGGCTGCTTTGCTCTCCTACAGCATGCTGTTGTATCTGTGCAGGCAAAGAATGAGGAGAAACTTGTGTTTAAACTTGGGTTGTGTATATGTATCAGAGTGAAAGAGAGGCAAAGGTGTTGAGAGGGCATAAAGTGATTAGAGTGACTAGAGTTGGAGGACTAAGGAGAGACAAGTGGACACGTAAGAGGATGAAAGCTAGTGAAGAGGTGGTAGGATAAACAGATCATAGGTCCCGGAGAGGTAGGATGGCCTGGGAATGCAGTGAGGAGGGGGGCCAGGAGAGAGATGTTTGTAATCAAGATGATGAAGGAGCTGCTTGTGTTGGTATGACCAGGTCCAGGGCACTGCCAGCTTTCTTGAAATAGGAGGGAGAACAAATTACCAAAAGAGGGGCTCTAGAAGTGAAGGGTTATCAGTTCATGGATAGTGAGTTAACCAGGAATTATGATGAAGGTGGTTTGGGGGTGAGTGACAGTAACCCACAAGTGGACTGTTCCAAGAACAGCAGAAGCAATCTGATGGAGAATAGACCTTGGCTACAAAGATTGTAGTTGTGGTGAGTTGGTGTGGTCTGACAATAGGAGAGTCAAACTTCAGGAATTTTAGAGAAAACATAAGAGCAGGTTAGTTTTCAAGTGTTGAAGGACCATGTTGAAGCAATGGATTCCTTAAAGATATTTAAGAGGTAAAACAGTATACTGATATGAAAGTAGAGGGATTTGATTCCTTGTCTGGTATGTGTGTGGGGGAGGATGTTGGTGAGCTTTATTAGGTTTACTACTTCAAGTCAGGCATGTTTTGTGTGAAAATGATTCATTTAAAATGCATTTTAAGCTCAAGGATATTTATGACACTTGGTACAGATGTCCAGGGCAGTTGCCTGCTGGACTATTAGGAAGAGGCTACTGGGAATGGAGTATGAGAACTCCATGAAACGTTAAGACCCCTTAAAACTCAGAGGTTTTTGGAGAATGGTTTTCGGTTCTGGCTGCGCATCAAAATCAGTCGGGAGACTGTGAAGACACAGCGCCTTGCCTTGATTGACTAAGTCAGAATCTTCAGGGTGGCAACTCAACTCTCTGCACATGAGTCTGACAAGCAGGCAGGGTTGCAAGGGACATCCATTAATGGCCTTCATGATTGAAATCACCTTTTAAAGCCCAGGGGTAAGAAACAAAATGTTCAAACCATCAGTCAAGTCAGTTTGCAGTGACTAGTGGGGAGAAGCAAAACCCATCCAAGTGATGAGAATAAGTGAATGTTGGGTGATGAGCACTAAATGAGACATCTGTGTCACTGCATCCAAGGCTCAGGGAACATTGCAGAAGAGAGGGATGAAAGAGTGTAAGAGCCAGAGGATGGGGAGGAGTGCTGTGAATATTATCTTCTAGGCGTTAGATGACTGTTGCCTTCATAACCTCACAGAGACTGTCATTACCTGCATAAGACATACACAGGATTTGGCACATCAACATTCAGTCATGAATGGTGGAGAAAGACATGAGGCCCCTGTCCCTTCCTGGGAATTATTGGCAGTTACTGGTTACTTGAGGAAGAGAAGACATTTTGTTCAGTGGCATAGTTACTGATAGGTTGCACATGCACTGAAGTAACCCCCACCTAAGCTCTTACAATGAATTCTAGTTAATGTCAGTGGGTCTCTCTCTCTCTCTCTCTTTCTCTCTCTCTCCATCAAAGTAGAAGAGGCACCGGTTGGGAAGAAGAATGAATTCAGAGGGAGAGAGAGGGAGGGGGAAAAGGAAGGTAATGGCGGGAGGTGATCATGATCAAAATATATTATATACATGTACAAATTGTCAATAAATAAAATTATTAAATATTTTTAAATTATTATCAGTCCAGTACATACAAACATAAAAAGTATTTACTACATAAAACCAATATTCTTTTAAATTTTATTTATTTACTTGCAAGGAGAGAGAGAGAGAGAGAGAGAGAGAGAATGGTGCACTGGGGCATAGTGCCATTGTAAACAATCTCCAGATACATGCACCACTTTGTGCACCTGGCTTTACTGAAGAATTGAACTTGGGTCATTAGGCTGTGTATGCAAGCACCTCAACTGATGAACCATCTCCCCAGCCCCAAACTAATCATTTTTAAACCACAGTGGGAATAACAATATTAAGTAAGAGTAAGTGCCATTGACAAGACTAATAATACTACAGAAAATTTAGCTTTAAGATGTAGCAATAGTATCCTAGCAATAACTAAAATCTTGGTCATTTTTATTACCAGGCACTTAACCAGATGATCATTTGTTCTAAATTTAGAATAAGCATATGGCAAACATGGTTACAAGAACTCTAGGCCATGAGGTTAGAGAAGAACATGGTGCTTGATTCTTGTAGGCTGTAAATCATCTCGCAAGATGCTTACTTTGTCAGAAAATTCCCTGAAACAGAGCAAGAATCTGGGCGAGATGGAGAAGGTTGCATTAGAACCACGATGAACTCTTTATTTAGAAAGTAAAGTGATACAGAGAATCCCAAGGTATACATATTTTCTGCTTTATTTTTTCCCATAATATGAATGTGAATGGCTCTGAAGGCTTCCAGATTACTTCCGAGAGCAGAGAAAATGGGGCTGCCTGCTCCTCTTTAATCTCTTCTACCATGTCTGCTGCTTTCGATTCAGTGTCACTGTAATACCCTGAATTTATAGGTCATCCTTCATCTGGGGCTTTTAAAGCACTTTGTGTATAGTACTTTAATTTTAAGGGAGTTAAATTCATCATGTTATGGAATCTACAAAGAGAACTAGAAAATCCTCCCAAAGCATTTTTTTCCTTCCATATGCTGTTGATAGAAACATCCATTGATTCTAAACCACATAGCTTCAGAGGCCATTTATGTGTGGATTACTGGAGACTTCTCTGGGGGCAAAATCTTATCCTTACAGGCTCCCTTTGAGAAGATCCACTTGGCAGAATGACAAAGATTAAAATCACAGCCTTCTCCATTACATCTTTCTGATCTTTTAACTTTTATATTGTCATGTGCTTCAATCACAGCTGTCTTCCTAGGGCCTCGGTCTGTGGGAATTGGGAATTTGAGTTGAGGACTCACAAATAAAATAAAATAGAAGCTCTAGAGCATGTGTCTTTATAATAAGAGGTGATGTCTTAGGGTTTGTGGTTGTAGGGGAAGCTCCTGGAAATGCATAGCAACCAGACACCAAAATAATGCCATCGAGAGCAAGGGGGAATTGTCAGAATCAGAGCTAGCTCCACTGTACCTGGTTCTTTCAGTGTTCAGAAAATAGTTTCATTAAATATATTAATAAGTGTGAAATATTTGTCTATGGATTTTATGTTGTCATTATCCACCCTTTGGGGAAAAGTTTTAGGTTAATTGAATTAACATTTTTGTAGCAGACATAGTGAGTGTGAAACAAGTCATTACATGAAATTATTAATGGTTAATAAACAATACAATAGGCAATGAGGAATTAGCAGCATGTACTTACGATTGGTAAATAAATGAATATACATTTTATATTTATTTAATTATAATTATAATGTGCTCTTTCGTGATAGGAATCTTTCAGTTAGAATGTTTATGAGGTCCAGCCATATAACTTTTTTTTCTTTATTGTCCATAACTTTAACAGTTCTTTTTATTGTAGTTAATATTCTATGGAATACTTTTATTTTTTCATTTACCAGTCTTTGGATATTTGGCTTTTTGTCCCTTCCACTTTGGGCATTATTTAAACTAATGCTGTTTTCATGTGGATGTGTTTTGTCATTTCTTTTAGCTGCAATCTGAGAAGTAGGATTTTTGGGTCACATAGTAAATCTATACTTAACATTTTGGTGAACTGCCAAACTGTATCCTGAAATTACTGCAATTTTTTATATCCCCACCAATAGTGTGTACAGATCTCATCTCTACACAGCCCTGTCAACATTTGTCACTATATGTCTTTATTATTGTCATTCTAGTGGGTGGGAAAAGCTGTCTGATTCACAAGAGTAAGTTTTTAGAGAAACAAACATCTTCTCAGGTGCTGCAAAAAAATCCATGTGATAAAATCCAGCATTATTCTTGACAATAAATTGTGAAACAAAGCTACTTTCTTAGTATGACAGGATGCTGATGGAGCTACTGCTGCTGATAGCAGAAACAACTATAACTATTAATAATGAAGAGACTTAATAGGACTCCGTGCCATGTAGTGTGCTAAGCTTTTACACAATAAATCATTTAAGGCAATGACCTTGAAGTAGGCTCTGGTGTTACCCATACTTTACAGAGGAGGCTTCCATAGCATCAAAGGGTTAAATGATGTGTGTAACTCTACACAGCCAGGCAGTGAGGGAGCTAGAGTTTGAACCCAGGGGCTTGCTCCAGGAGTGAGCTGGCCCTTGTTCACCCTTGTGCTCTGAAGTGGACAATCTCACCTCAGCCTGGCCCTCATGGTCTCTTCCTGGCCTCCACTTTGTCCTTCTCCTTCTTATCTCAAGCTCGACCTCCACTCTCATCAGATGACTGTCTTTCTTAGTTCTCGGAGAAAAATGAAAACAGCACAGAAGCACTAAGTGGGTAGAAACAAACTAGTCTAGCCATAAGTGTCTTGCAAAAGTGGAATTTCAAACTAATGGAGGAGAAAATGTGTTATTCATTTAGTTGTGTTGATGACTTGCTAATTCTTTGAGGGAAATATTCCCACTCCCTAAATTTTTCCATGGTCTAAATTTTATGAAAAATGAAGCCATTTATTTTTGAAAGGAAAATGTTGATAATTATTTTATAACCATGATTCTTAACACATGATGACAAAACAATAACAAAAGCAGATTAAAACCAAGAGCAGAGTCGGGCAAGGTGACGTGCTCTCTGGAGGCAGAGGCAAGAGGATCAAGAGTTGCAGACCTGTCTGGATGTTTGAAGGTAATTAAAAAAGTATTCTTTTGGTTTGGGGACGTAGCTCAGTGGTAGAGCTGCTTACCTAGCATGCACAAGGCTCTGGGTTCAATTCCTAGTTTTAAAAAATAAAGTTCTTTCTTGCAAGATGAAGGGTGAGCTGCCTGCGTTTGGGAGGATCTTGGCAGTACAGTCATAAGATCTAGGTTCCTCTGTCTTTCTATTTTGCCTATGTTTAGTGAATGGTTTTTAGGTCAACATTCCTAATAGTCTAATAATACTCTTGGAATTCCAGCACTCATGTATTATTTCTTTGGAAATACCAAACACCCAATTCTGTTTCAATTATTTTAATTTGTGTTGGTTATAATTGGACTTAAACTGATAATGACTTTGAACTTCTCTGATCTTCCTGACTTTACCAGCCTGCCTGCTGGGATTCACCACCATGTCCAATTTAGTCTGTTTTTGAAAAATACATTTTAGCATGTCCCACTCAACCTCTTGCTTTCCATCCCATTGGTCAGAATGTAGTCACTTGTCCCTATACCTAAGAGGAAGGTTGATAAATGTAATCTTTCAGTTTGATAGATTGTTATTAAAGTCAAAATAACTTCTGTTCTTTTGGAAAACTAGGCAAAAGCCAGTGGGTGGAAACTAACAGTTTCTGTCATATCTGAGGTAGATGAAGCCTTCCTTCACACAAACCCAGAGCTAACAGCCATAAAAATACAAGGTTGGCACATTTTGACAAAGATAACAATGTAAACATTTCATTTGAAAAAGGTCATGTTAACAAAATGAAGACATACCACCAAGTGGGACATGTTCATAACAATAAATGACAGAGAATTAACATTCTCAAGGTGTGCAGAAATGCATTTATTAGTAAGGAATGCGACCTCCTGTGCTTTTGGAGATTGAATACCAATCACCTGAATTCTCTTTGAATGCACAAATGTGCAATAATACATTATAGACAGTTCTTAGTCTTATGTATACTTTTTGTTTGGTATGAGTGTTTTCATTTTAATTCTTTGCCCTTAAGGGCACATTCTGGGCTCATCTGCTGAATGTTTGTCTGTATTAATAAATACACAGTGATAGGCTGTTTGATTTAGGACACACTCAGCGAGATTACCTGAATGCTCAATTAACTGCTGTGGTGAGAATCGCCTGCTTTCAGATAGATAAGAAGATCAAATCAGTAGCCATTCTCAGTTTACTGTTTCATCAGGAAGTGAATTAAAAGGAAACCATTATCGGTCATTTTTTTTCTAAACACCAATCACTGAATTTCAAATCCTAGCAAAATCTTTGCATATTATTGTTGATTATTATAGATTGGAATGTTTTAAACTGAGTTCAGGACTTGGGAACATTGGGAGGGTACAGTATTTCTGGACAGATTATTTAGACAATAATAATTCTTCACAGTTTTCAGTTAATATCTTCTGATTTAACAGGCAAGTTGGAGCCAAGTGATTTTGGCTATTTGGTATCCTTGGTAACCACTGTTAGATGATGAATTAAATCAATTAAAATTAATTTCTTGTAAAAATCTGCTTTCATCAGAGTGTACTGGCATTGATGCTTAGATATACATGAAATATACATTCATACAACAGTGTCATCAAATGCAGAGAATATTCATATATGAAATCTGCAAAAACAGTGGGGTGGGGAGGTTACAAATATCTCTACCTTTAAAGACTCTGCTTCTGGTTGGAGAGGGAAGACTTACATAAATGCAAGCACCTCAGGCATAATAGACACTGTGTAAGCTTTTGTTCAGCTGGAAGAGTAGCCATCTTTTTCTCCCATCTGTGAATGCTGTCATGACAGGGTTATTACATTGTTACAGAAGTTTGGGGAAAGCTAAAGTATACATTTTTCCTAGTAAAAAATGCAATATATGGTATGGTTCCAAGCCCATCTGTAATGTCAATTTAGGAATTATCTTCCTTAGGTCCTTATTCGTGCCTTACTTGAGGGCTATGTTTTCTATAAAACCTGCACTCCTAGAAGTTAACATTTTGAGAATATTGCTAGAATGAAGAAAAGCCAGTGCTGGTCGGTGTAGCATGGGTTGCTGGCTGGTGCCATAGCAGCACTCCTATCCCCATTCAGATCTGTAGGGAAGGATAAACGAGAGCAACACCCAGTACAGACGTGTCCCAAGTCCCTGACCAGGCTTACACATTACAGATGCCCGTGGAGGGTTGTGGATGACTGGATGCTCCTTGTTCCACCTCCACATAGGATTTTAATTACTGATGACTTCAGGATGTTCTGCTTGCTCTCAGAGGAGCTGGAAGACAGAAATTTAGAGGGAAATAAGTCAAGAGCTGAGCTTTAAGGAGGGAAGTCACAAGTTCATTCATAATTAGGTGCTTGGAAATATTTATCATGGAATCAGTCTTTGTTCTGCATGTAACTACTTACAAATGAACACTTCAATGAAGAGTGTGAGTGCCAGGATTCCCTGTGACCTGGGTTCAAAGACTGCTTTACTACTGACTCAGGGTCTTGCCTAACTTCTTGTCTCACATTCTTCTCACAGGATTTACAGCACTATGAGGCGTGAAGATTAGGTGTTTGGGTCAAGGAAAGACACTTAGAGATCAATTAATATTAGTTCCCTTATTAATCCCCTTGGGTGAGATGTTTGTTAAACAAAGCTTTTGTTGTACAACAATCTGCACTTTATTTTTCTTTCACTTCCATTAACCTCTCCTCCTTTTATCCAATTACCTTCTTCTTATCTACTCCAGTGCTGTTTTGTCTCTTCTTGCTTCACCTTGTTTCCTTTTGTCTAATTTTATCCTCCAAACTTGTCATTGGCTATTTTTACTGTTTTCTGATTTTTTTGAGGCAAATACTTTCAATATATACTGGCTTGATATTCACTATGTATCCCAGGTTGGCCTCAAATTTATGGTAGTTTTCTTACTTGAATTACAGATGTGTGCCACCTTGCCCAACTTTTGCTGTTTTTCTTGACTGTAAATGTACATGACTGTAAATGGAGCCAGTCATGGGCACTGTCCGTGGTTCTGAAGTTACTGTGAACAAGAAGGACATGCTGCCCTGTCTTCAAGGGTGTCACCTTTTCATGGAATACATGGACAAATAAATTGTTACTACTGTTTCATGCAATAAGAAAACGTGTGACATGATAATAGGGTCCTAACCCAGACTTGGAAGGAGTGGTGTTGACAGGCTTCCAAGAGAAGAAATAAATATTCCATGACATGTTGCCAAACTGATTATTAGGCAAATCATTTGGGGAACCTGGGTGAGTTTAGGGTTGGTGGGGCTGAATTTAGGAGTAAGAATCTGGAATGTTTATGGTATATGGGAAAAATTGGGAAAATAGGTGATGTATATGGCCATAGCACTTTGCATGCGCCTGATCTCCACAGAAAGTTAAGTGAGGATCTGGGGAACATGATAAGAATTTGAAATTTTTTCTTGCTAATGGTAATAATGATTGATTTTGTTTGACAGAATCTCTAGAATATGGAATGGAATAGGAGTGAAGTATAAAGGAAGGGTTTTTTTTAAATTTGTGCATCTAGGTTGTATAGAATGCAGAAGTAGGAACAGGTTGAGGGAATCAGACTGAATCGGGCCTTCAGAAATGTGTGCTTGATGAACTAGGGAGATAGTTCAATTGGTAAAGTGCTTGCTTCACACTCATGAGATTCTAAGTTCAATGTCCAGAACTGTTGTGGTGTGATTTTGCAATTCCAGACTTGGGGAGAAAGAGACAGGAGTGACCCTGTGGCTCACTGACCAGCCAGTCAAACATAATTGGCAGGTTCCAGGCTAATGAGAGACCTTATTTCAAAAAAAAAGATGGATAGTATTTCTAAGGAATTACCCCCAAGGTTTCCCTATGGTCTCCAAATGTATGCACATACACATATGCATGTGCACACAAATGAGTATGTACATATACAGAACCTACACATACACACAAAAGAAATACACGTTTAAGGTATATAGTACTTACAAAGGTGAGCCTGAGATGAAAAGCAGTTTCAAATATTATTTTAAGTTATGATTGTTATTGCATTTGATATTCCCTGTGAGTTTGTTTAAAACATATAATTCTATTCCTTCTGAATATCCTCACATTTTCAGGTGTACAGTTAAATTGCCGTGGCCCAACTATATATATGCAAAAAAGAACACAGTGCAAGAGCATAGTTGAGGTGGGAGAAAGAACCCAGTGTGCATTTTCTGAGGGCAATTAAAATAAAAGGGAGTGTCTGGCCTCTGGTATCATAGTTGTTGCTTACAGGAACTTGGAACTTGGCGACTTCCCAGGAAGCAAAAGGGCCATTCTAAGTGATTCTTGTGGCCAGAGTGTGGCCTGATGGTGGTGGCAAAGAAGTGTATAAACAAGGTTTTGGAAGGAGTGATCAAGTCTTCTCCTAACTAAACTCAATCTCTAGGATCACAGAGGCATACAAATCACCTGATTCATTTAAATATAACAACCTTGATGTCGCTATTTCAAAATAATGTCAAAAAAAGTTTTTATTATAAAAATTCTTGGAATCTATTATTTTTGGTATTTATGCCCTTTGAGATAAAGTTCTGTAATAAGTTTCTTGCTTGCTGTGTTGTGTAAAACTGCCTTTGGTTAGTCTGAGCTTGGCTGCTCTTTTGCTTCCAGTGAATCCCCCTCATTTTGATATTTCAATTTTGACATTCAAGTTTGTGTTTTTGTAATTCACTCCTCTCATGGTCGCTTGGTCTTTGTTTAGACCTCTGTTAAGCTCATGTTATTGTTATTATTATTATCAAATTAGTTTTCTTCATTTCTCCCTGTTCTCCTGGACTCTCATCACCTAATAAAAGTTTCTCTTTTCTTTACCTCTCACCCTACTTGATGTCTGCAACTGAACATGACCTTGGATTTTTGGGGCTAGTGCGTTATGAATGGGTAGAGGAATGAGGAGTTTTTCCCTATAAAATGCAGTATCCACAGGTAAGACCACCTATTTAGGATCTTAGCAAGAATCCCAAGCCCCTTTTCCATGGCCAGGCTCCTCAACCAACAAATATTATTTGTTATAATATTGTGACTATAATATCTCCCATCTCACTTGGTTCCGGATACAGATTTTGAGATAGTTTCTTGAAAGTTCCTACACATCCATTGGGTTTAGAAATGATTGGTGACCTAGCTTTGCCATCTGGCTGAGTAAAGTTCCAACCACTGGTTGGAATTAGTTCCTGGGAGCTGGGGCAATGCAGAATGAGCTAGCAGAATGAGCATGGTCTTGCCATCCTTTGCCTCCAGGCATTGCTTTGTTATATTCTCCCTGACTAGCCTGGCTCTGGACATTGCCCATATTGGTTTTCTGTTTGCTCTCACACCACCCATAGGAAACCTTCTCCTTGCAGTATTTCCTCCCCCACCTTCTTCACTCCACTGCAGTCTAATTCCCACATATACCCCTCCTCTGAGGCTTCTCCACCGACAGTCATCAGTGACCTGCTAATTACTAATTCCAGTGGGCACATTTCAATTGTTGGAATGCTGCTGCATTTAAAAGGGTAAGCACTGATTTCTGTTTTCTTGATTTGTAAAACTATGAGTCTTTTTTTCTTTTTCTTTCATGGATCTTTCTTCTACTTTTCCCATAAATGTTGGTGTTCCTACCATTGCTGATTGTGTTTCCCTCATGTGTGCATCACCATCAAACTTTCCTCTCTAGTCTCAAGATATACAAAATTTAGACATGCTAATGAGTCCATGTCCACACTCCAGCCTGGATTGTGCTGGTCTTCGGACCTCCTGTGTATTCCATGTGGATACAGTGACCTCCATTTCAACATGCCCAGAACCGGAACCATCATTCTGGCCTTTACAATTGCTACTGTTCTCTTGCCTAAAACACTTCTCACAGGTCTACATGGCTCATCCCTCATGGGCTTCAATGCCCACTGAGTACCTTCTTAGAAAGGCCATGCATGTGCCCTGTACTTCCCTAGCTTTATGTTTTTTTAATTCCAGAGTACACAGATCAGAATTGGCTTGTTTGTCTTCCCTCTTATAAACTCCAATTTTCTCCTTCATTCTTATTTTTGTAATACCTGAACCAATTTCTGGTGCCTAGAATGATTAACTTTGCATTCTGTCTTTCTTTTCTTCTTTTTTTGCATGTGTGTATGCGGTATGTTTCTTTGCATGTTTGTATGTCTGTGGAGTATGTGTATGTGTAGATGTGTGCACACATGCATATGGAGGCTGGGGTTGACACTGGGTATCTTCTTCAATTTATTATTTTATTATTTATTACCTTATTTTTTTGAGTCAAGTTCATTCTCTCTGATTTGGCTAGAATAGCCAGGAAGGGATCTCTTGTTTCCGCTTCCTCATCATTGGAATTACAGGCATGTGTCACCACACCTCCCATTTACGAGTGTTCCAAACTCACACCCTCATGCTTGCACAAGAACTTTACAAGCTGAGCCATCTCCTCAGCCCAAGCTCTCATCTCTTCTGGAAGCTTCTTTCTATTCATGCTTTTAAATGTTAGCTCTTGGGTCATTTGTGCTCTTGTTCATCCTCCCTCACATTGTACCCATCATTAAAACGTCTGTCCGTATCTGCTTCCCATTAGCCTGGGAACTCCTTGAGACAATTCGATGTGTATTGTTCATCTATGTCTTCCTCTAAACTAATTCAGTGCTTGAAGCATAGTGTGTCCTTGATAAATGTTTGAATTGATGAAAGAAGAATGAATGGTCTGTGTGAAAGGGTGTTTGCAGCTCAATTCTGGTCATTGTTATCAAGTTATGGCAGGAATTGCCTTTTTAAAACCCAAGAAACATTAGTGTGATCTGCAAAATGAGAATTCATTATAGACTGTGTGCTGCTGAGCTTTCTGTTTATATCTGATAGAAATTGTCCAAGCCTTACCTTCCTCATTGTTGTATTCAGGCCAGATGTTAACAGTAGTAACTAAAAAGAAAACAGGGTGGGGGGGAGGCCCATTGAAAGGTTACATCTATTTGTTTCCATCTTATGAATCTACCTTGTTTTCTTTAGAGCATTTTTGGAGTAAAAAGTAACTGTGATGTTATAATAATATGTATTGTGTCAGGCACATGGGCAGTATGGCTTAGTGGATAATCCCTTCAGTATTAGTACATATTTGGTTGAAGGATGATGCTTATCGTAGTTAGCCACATGCTGCTGGGATGAACCTCCAAACTAGGCACTGTTATGGGAGGAAGAAGGGATTTACTGAAGCTATAGATCCAGGGGATGTTCCCTAATGGTGAAAGAGGTTGGCCTCCTTTCACAGATCCAAGCAGAGAGAGAGAGAGAGAGAGAGAGAGAGAGAGAGAGAGAGAGAGAGAGAGTCCATCAGCACACACACACGTACACACACACACACACACACACACACACACACACAGAAACAGTAGACTCAGTAATGCTCAGACTGCTCTTTGCATATTTTTGGCTGGTATTCCAGATCCATCCCAGAAACACTTTAGGGCTAGAGCCTAGGATCTGGCCAGACTAAGGTGACACCTCCTCCAACCAAGAGGCTGGAGACAAATTGCAAACTCTAATAAACTCTTAAATCTATCGAGGGACATTCATTGAAACTCCCACAATGCTCCTTTTCTTGGAGAAAATTCTGAATTTGAGTTTCAACGTGAAAACAAATGTTTCAATTACAGAACTTTTGTCATCAACTTGTTGCAAATCCCGCTGCGCAGTGGCATGTAATGATTCCCTAAGAAAGGCACCGTGTCACTCATGCTATAGATGTGTTAAAGGCTAGGAATGCTGCATGCTACTTAACTGGAAGAGAAAAGCTGGTCCAGAACCAAAGAGTGAGAATCCACACAGTGGTTTAAAACTCATTTTACTAAGCCCTGGGTTTTTGCGAGATTGTCTTGGTGGGGCGGGGGCACCAAAGTACCTAAGGATTAGAAGATGAACTTTGTCCCATTGCCATTAGAGAAGCAACACCAGATAACCTTAAACTCCCAGTTCTCCAGCCTCATCTCCCAAATGCTGGGATTACAGGCATGCACTGTGACACCAAGCTTCTGTTGTACTAGGAATCAAACCCAGGGCTCCATGTAGGTGAAATAAACACTAGGAACTGAATCACATCCCCAGTCCCTAGAAGGTGATTCTTATCTTATTTTACTTGATTTGATTGGATATAGTTGGACTTGTGTTTTATATGTGTGGCTCAAACTAAGGGAGAGTTTTTAAAGTATTTATTTATTTGTATTGGGGAAGCTTTTACAAACAATAGACCCTTGTACCATTTTTTTTTCTTTTGCATCTAGCTTTTGTAAGTGGCTTGGGAATTGAATCTGGCTTACATGGGTAGCTTTGGGAATTGAACCTGGACTGGCAAGCTTTGTAATCAGGTGTCTCCTACCACTGAGCCATCTTCCCAGTTCCCTAAGGTATAGTTGTAAGGTGAATAAAAGTAGATAAAATTTCATGTAGTGAGATTTAAATAGCTCAAAAAGAATTAAAATCATGAGAGCTCTTAGACTTTCTTATTTGGCTTTAACAAGTAGAGTGGACAGGGCCCCCCCCCACTTTCTAGGAAACTCTTATCTACCAGAGAGTACAAATCAAGAGGGCACACAAACAGGGGCCTGGTGAATGCACATGAAAAAACTTTCAGGAAACATATGCTATGGAGATATTTTCAGGAATGCTAATGGCCAGAATTAATTGATGTTTTGGAAACGTCTAAAATATGATAAGAGATATAGTATTTTACTTTATATTTGAACTCAAAAGTAAGATATCTCGAGAGAGGGAATAATGGTGACAGATGTCAGCAGACATCCAACAGAGGCAGCTATGCCAGCAGATAGAGTTGGGCACATGGCCCAGCCTTCACAGTGAAAGATACATGGAATCTAGAAATTCAAGACCATGAGCTTGGTGTCCGTCCCTGGCAAGGTCTTAAGCCAACTTAGCAGATGGTTCTTGAGCAAATTTGAAAAAGCACCCCAGAGTTACCTTAGTCAAACCAAGTCGTAGTAAACCTCCTGAGCATCCGGAGTTGGAGTAGTCTCTCCATGACTTCAATGAGATTTTTCATAAGGCTATTTATGATAACGAACATATGTCTTTAAAAATGTGAACCAAGAAACTTTGTTGGGGAATAGGTGGGTGTGGTGAGGCTCATACCAGCTGAAAAGACAGGAAGATATCCTTGTGGCCAGATTGCTAGAGCCAGAGTGGGCTTAAGAAGGCAGTGGGGAGCTTAGGTAACCCACCGTGTTTATGTGGAGTGTGCCATAATACTACATTTATCAAACTGTGAATTTCCAACCACCTCCTGCCTTCAGAGATACTTGGGGGCGTTTATTTAGAATGTAGATTTCTGAATCTCACCCAGAATTAGGTTCTCAGGAGGATCAGCACAGAAACACATCCTTTTAACAAGCTTCTCTGACAATTATCAAGCACACATAAATTTCTTAAGTATTGCTTCAAGGATAAGATTATTGGCCATGAAGCAAGTTATCCACACAGAGAAGCAGGGGGTTCTTTAGTCGTCTCCTAAGCAGATTCATTTTTTGCATATGATTATGACTCAGTAATTTCTGATCTTCCTGTATCTAACTGCCCAGGGTCAAACTCAACCCTGTTGCCATCTGGTGACAGCCACTTATGCTGCAAAGGCAAGGCTGATGAGGCAAATCTTTTGAGCACTAAAAATGGAAATTTACATTAAAGACCTGATTTAAAGAGCAATGGACATATTAGAAGAAGCTTGGCTGTGTATAATTCCGCAAGAAAGTCAGTCTCCATACTACCTGGATTTGGGACAGTGACAGACAAGTATCTATGTAACAATTAGCTGTCCAGAATAAGAAGTGTATGTGTATACACTCATGTAAGTTTATTATGTCACCCATGCAAAGATCACAAGACATTTTATAATAAAATACACATTCCATATTATTGATTACATTGCAATTGATCCATACAGTATGCTTTCCCTAATTTTTGTCAAACTCCTGTTTCCATAGCAACCTTTAATGACAACTGACAAAGGAATGTAGGTCCAACATACATATTAGTTGATAGTTTCATTTATGTGAATAAGATCAAAACAAAATGGTACCACCAACATATGTCAGAACCTTACTTGTTGGTCAATAATGTAAGCAGAATCTTTGTTCAAATATGGGGAATTGCTTTTGAATTCTGGAAGGCAACTTACTCATTTTTATGCTATTTCCCATGTGCTGGCTGGAAGCATGGCACACTTTTACCTATTGTTGCAGTCAGCTTTCTAGTTGCTGCGCAGAGAGAACCCAAACAAAAGTGGCTTGTGGAGGAATGGGTTTATTTGGCTTACGGACTCAAGGGGAGACTCCATTCTGGCAGGGAAAACGATGGCATGAGCAGAGGGCTGGACATCACCTCTGCCACAGCACTCCAAACAGAGGCAGGAAGGTATGCCAAACACTGGCAAGGGGAAGCTGGCTTATAACCCCATAAGCCCGCCCCCAACAACACAGCTTCATCGAGGTTGTAAAACCCAAACTGCCATCAGCTGAGGATCGATCTATCAGAACACATTCAATTGTTTGTGGGGGACACCTGTATCAAACCATGACACCTATGTTACTAAGATTTCCTATCATTTTTGTAAGGCTTTAGTAAGACACTACTTCCATCAAATATCAATAAAACAGTAAGTCAAACCTTGATATGTGCTGTTTGCAATTTTAGTGGTATATTTACTTCAAACATGGCCTATTTCAAGCTACCATAGTGCAGTTGCTGGAGGCAGAGCTGGAAAGAGATGTATTGTCACATATCAGTACCTCCTATCCTGCTACACAGGTATGATAGATACTTTTAAGTACTTAATAGTTAAATGTAACAGGAATAAATAGGGAAAGATCATTCCGCGGTGTTTTTTTACCTTTATTTCTAGTATCATTATTTAATTATAAGTTTATGTGATTTAATTTTCTAGCATTGCTGTTTAATAACTTTAATTACTGAATATAGGCAAGTTTTCTGAACTCACAAATATGTGAAAGAGTTATGTCCTTGTTTTTGATTTTTAGTATGTATATGAGTGTGTAGCATGTGTGTGTGTGTGTGTGTGCGCGCGCGCGCGCGCAGTGGGTATGCACTGTGTGAATGTGTGTGTACAGATATCTGTTCCCTATGCACATTTATGTGGAGCCCAAGGGAAGATGCCAGGTGTCTCCCATCACTCTTCTGCTTTGAGTCCCAGAGACTGGCTGACCAGGGAGCTCTGGTAATCCTCTGGTCTCTGAGCCCTTAAGTGCTGGGATTGTAGGTGTGTGTGTCCATGCTTAACTCTTTTTTGTGGATGCTAGAGAGCTAATTGAGGTCCTCATACTTACACAGCAAGCACGTTTATGGCTGAGCCATCTCCCCAGCCCTGTCCCTGCTTTTAGGCATGAACACAGATAAGATACTCAGACACACTTATCTTTTTGCACAAAGCCCCAGCTCTTTTAAATCAGAGCATTGCAGCAGCCTGCCTAATGTGTCCCACCTCTAGGCATCAGAGTGGAGAGAAATTCCAAAACAGATGAAGGTGGATCCAGGAGAAAATGTTTCCCCTGTCATGTCTGGGAGACTATTTCTCACGTATGTTTGTTACCACCTCTGCATTTTGATTCAGTAAGGATCCTAACACAGGAAGGTACCTCTTTCGTTGGGTCCAACTGATTTCAGCAAAACTGTGTTTGATTTCACTCTCCACAAGCCGATGATGTAAGATTGTTGGATTTTGCTTCTCCACTTCTAGACCTGTTCTGTAAGGGGGGGGGATTTGGCTTACAATTCAAATTTGATGGCACTGGGTGCCGTGGCAATGAGGACAGATTTTTTGAGCTATTTGTGCAAAGCCAGCTGTAGAATTAACTTTGAGGAGCTCTTTGCCACATACAAAAAATAGGATTGGAGAGACAATGTTTATGAACATTCTTATTTAAAACAGTGTTGTGGAGTGTTGCTCCTTTGATAAGATTTTCCATTCTTCAGAGAAAAAGGATAGAATAAGGAATATATCTATAATGCATAATCATGGTCTCTTCCTATTTTCTCACTGCAAATTGCTTGCAACCAAATTATTAGATCACTTTATTTTGCTCCCCAAGAACATTTCATGAAGTGTGCTTGAATTCCTGAACTGACCCTTGTAATTGTGGCACAGGGGCCCACTTATACAGAACTTCCCTTGCTGAATGACCATAAACACAAAATTGCTTGAAGTTGCTAATTGTTCTTTCCTGCTGTGGACACTGGCGATGACCCAGCAAGTTGGCTCTGTTTCAGCCATATAAACTCTCCTGCAGGCCCTTGAATAGTACCTCAAGGAAAAATTGTTGTGGAGTTGAATGATTCCTAATTGAGGCAAAGAAGCTCCTCTTCTAATATCTTCATTAAAAATTTACATTTATATAGCAAAAGAAGCAACTTTTTCATATTATAAAAATACATAAAGTAAAACCAATCTTGTGGCTGGAGGGAGATAGGCCCATTGATTTCTGGGCAGTGGGACCATCTTTCTATCTTTCTCTCCAAGCCAAGTCCCACTGCTTGGAGATCAGCTGATTTGATGATTCTGGGTCAGGGAAAGAGTGAGATGAGAGCTGAGGGCTTCCACAGACTAGGCGGTGGCCAGGTAGAAAGGAGATGTGAGTTCACAGTGGCATTAAGGTAGACAGATGGCAGGTTCCGCTGTAGGTCCCGTGGTGCCTGAAGTAGGCAGTACTTAATTACAGTTCCTTGCTGAAGTGCACCTCACAGGCCGCTGTGCACAGTCATGGACTCAGGACCCTTCCCAGGCCATCTGTGTGCTCCATCCCACGGCAGCCTGTGGTCACTGCTGTGGGAAGTTTCTGAGAGCAAAAAACCTTCACAGGTGCCTTCCTGTCACAGCTTCCCAGGAGACAGAGCCCCTCTGGGCACTTAGTCATCCTCAGCCATCAGACTTTGGGATGTAAACTGTGTTTTCTCTATATTTATTTAATCTCCATCAATTTATTTACAAATTTAGTTCTAGTAAATCCAAGTAGTGTATATGTCCACTGTTAAAAACTGGAAGGAGAGGAAGCTGGAGTTCATTTCTGTGGGTTCACTCCCAAAGTATTTATACTTTAAAAATTTTTAAGTTTCTGGTAATTCCCTCAATCTTTTAAATTTTGTAACTGACTTTTTACTATATATGTATGTGCATGTATGTGTGTGTAAGCAAGATGAAGAATTTTCCCATTTCCATTTCTGTTTGTTAGTCTGAGTTTTATTATCTGTTACATTTTCAGTTAAAAACTTTAAATTTCCATTGCCTACTATATCCACCTTAGACTGTATGTCTAAATTCCCCCTTTGAAAAATGAGTATGTTGGTTGTCTATTATTTCATTGTGATAGAAATAATTGTTTAAAGCATTCTATTTTACATTGGCTTTTTGTATCTACCAACATCTATCGTCAGATTGAACCAGCAGCAAACAGAAAATATTTACAAGGTGTGCTGTATTCGTAGTGAGCATGTGAAGGTTTTCCTGTTGTCCTCATTCCCTGAACAATGTAGAACACTGTTGACACAGAACTTACATGGCATTAGGCATTGTAAGATGATTGAAGTCTTCAGTAACTACTACAGCAACTTCGACAAGGGACTCAGCATCCCTCACCGTTGGTCCTGGAACCAATACTGAGGGGACTATATGGAGTCAGATTAATTCTAAGCAGTGCATACCTACAACTTGTGCTGATTTGACCAAATTATCAGGGCTTTTCATTCATCCAAGATATTCTGGAGATAATCAAGACACACAGAGTATACAGATTGCAAATTCACTGCCCTCTCCATTTCTACTCCATAAGTTAAGCAGAGTGCTTACTAGAACACAGTTATCTTTGTCCCCAGACTTGTTTGTTTTGTAGTGCTTATTGTTACAATTATGAAATTTAATTAAATATTACATATGTGGATTAAATATAAATCCTAAAAGAGAATTGTTTCTATGTAAACTGAATTGAATGTTTCATAAGGCTTGGTAAAGGCAAATGACTTTAACTACTGGCAGGTTAGGAATGGAGGAGCAACTGTGAACCGTTGAGAACAGTGGTGAAGACCCAGGATTCTCCTTTCTGATCATTCTGCAAATATCTTTATTATTATACTTTAAAGAAGTATAAGTAGCTCTGGAAAGATGGCCCAGCAGTTAAAGAGTTTTTTTTGCTGGCAAAGTCTGCTGGCTTGGGTTCAATTTCCCATTACCCATGTAAAGTCAGATACACAAAATGGTGTATGCATATAGAGTTCATTTACAGTGGCAGGAGGCCCTGGTACTCATTCTCTCTATCTCTATCTCTCTCTATCTCTCTGCCTGTCTCTATGTATCTTCTACAAATAAGTAAATGAAAATATTTTTTTATAAAAGAAAGAAATGTAAATTGAATTTAAAGAAACTGCATTATGAGTCTTTTTGATGTGAAACATAACACAGAAGGACTCATTTCAGAACTCACCTTTGTGTGTGTGAGAGAGAGAGAAAGAGAGAAAGAGGGAGAGAGAGAGAGAGAGAGAGATATGTGTGTGGTATATGTGTGTGTGCCCCATGCATGTGTGTATGGAGTCCATAGGAGAACTTTAAGTTTCCTTCTATTTTGAGACGGGGTCTTTCCCTCCACTCAGAGCTGCTGTCTGTCAGAGAGCTCCAGTGATTATCTGGCCTCCGTTCCCCCTCCCCCATGTGGACTGGGGTTATGGCAACCAGATTTTTGTGTGTCTCTGGGGAGTCAAACTTGGTGGTCTCTGACCCAAGAGGCCTTAGGTTTAAGCAGCAAGGACTCTTAACCACAGAACCTTTCACAACCCAAGAACTTGTCTTTTTTTCATACACTGGTAGGTTAATGTTTCACCTCAAATAAAATGTTATGTTAATACATTGAGGGATGAGAGTTTTTTCCCAATTAGTGAGCATAGCACTCATGTTAGCTGAGAGTTCCTCCTGATATTACAGTGAATAAAGAGACTCCAGCAAAGTACTTCACCTTTCCGGGCCTAAGTTTGTTAGCTCTTAAATTGTAGCAGTCGTAGGTATTTCATGATGATCTGTGAATTTGCCTATCACAGCATTGACATTTGTTAGACACTCAAATATGAGCTAATGTTAACACTATCACAATATTGTGATTTTTGGGATGGTACATTTTATGTCATATATCTTACTATAGTATTTTTAAAATGTCAAAAAAAACCCCACAACTACTTGGATTAAAAAGTAGTGAGGTTGCAGAAACATCTTAGGAAAAATCATCAGTGCCTGCTCATAGGTACAGCCTTGTCCACTGCCTGCCATACAGAACGTCTGTAACTTGTGGAGGGCACATCTTTGGAGAATACTTCAAGAACAAGTGGTGTCATTGTATCTTCGAGACAGTGTCAAGAATAGTATGGATGTCTGAACTACTTTTGCCTTTATTAATCATTGCTCTTTAGTACAATTATATTTCTTGGTCAGATGCCATTCATTTAATAAATAATAATAATAATAAGGGAAATGATGTGAAATTTACTTATTTTATTTGTGTGTGTGCTCATATGAATGAGTACAGCCATGGTACAAGTCAGAGAGCAATCTTCAGGTCAGTCCTTGACATTTCCACCTCATTTTAGGCAGGTTGTCTTTCTCTGGATTCTCGCTCTCTTAAGAAATTGTCTTGTTTCACCTCCCATATTGCTCTCAGTGTACTGGGATTACACATGTCCACCATAGTTTCTGGTGTTACATGTGAGGTCTAGGGATAGAGCTCAGGCACTCCAGCTTTAGTGGTGAGTACTTTATCCACTGAGTCTTCTCCCCAACCTCCAAATCAGTGATTTAAAAGAAACTGCCTTCATTTCAGTAGTATTGCTAAAGAAAATTGACTTCATATAGTTTGTGTAAAGTTGATAGTTAAATACAGAGACTCAAGAGCTCATGGTTTACCCGGTTAACCAGCAGTCTACATCTGGCAATGCTGTAGCATCACCAGATCCATAACCCAGGGGCATGTTTGATGTTGTTATAGAGGTCTTCCCCGATCAATGCCCTGCTAAGGGTTGTGTGTCAGAACAGTGTCTGCTTATGAGCCATGAACCAGGATTCAAGCCAGGTTGAAAGGGGAAAAGAAGAGATGAATGTGGAGTCCCCTAGCCTTGGGCTGCTTCTCAGGAGAGGCTTTTCAAGGTTAGAAGCAAGGCTATATTTTTCAGAAGGCAGTGAGAGAGCTGTGGTCTTTCCAACCCTACCAACAAGCCACAGGCTGATAGCTGACATCCTGGCAAGAGATGAGCCACCCCAGACCTACCTTGGAGGATCCATATGGAACCCCGCAGATAGTGGTGGGATAAGCCAGAGACCCATAACCACAGCCAATAAGTCAACACAGGATAAGCCAGCGAGACAGACACCAACGATTTTCAGCACAACCTAAAACAGAAGTACAGAGGCTCCTAAAACCTCAACAATAAAGCAGCCTTAATACTCACCCACTATGACTCAGGGAACTAAGCGGAAGAGGGGGCTGAAAGATTGTAAGAGCCATGGTGGGAGAGAATATTCAGAGACATCGCCCCCCTCAGTAACAACATACATAGGGGGGTGGAACTGGGTTGATTCCTAGGCTATCCATAATCCCCTACCCCATGGACTGATCCAGTTTGCCCATGGAGGAGGATATCCAGCTGATTGGGGGCAGGGAAGAGGGAAATCGGGGAATTGGGGACATCAACACATTATTTGTTCATTCCATGTATGTAATTATAGATAATAAAGATATAATTTATTTTTAAAAAAGCAAGGCTATAAGGAGCTATCAACTGTCTCTAAGAGCTTCTCCTGAGGATATCATTTCTAGCATGTTCCTTGCAGGTCACAATATCTCCAGTTACCTTCATGGGAGACAGCCCATTTACAGCATGTTGTGAATTTAATTTCTGCAAGTGTGTGCATGTGTGTGTGTGGAGGCCAGAGGACAACCTCAGATATCATTATCAGAAATATTGTCCACCTCTTTTGAGATTGCACCAGAACTCACTGATTAAACTAGACTAGCTGGTCAGTGAGCTCTGGGGTTCCTCCTGTCTCTACCTCCCCAGCACTGGGATTACTAGCATGTGCCACCACACCCCAGATTTTTATGTTGGCTTTGGAGATCGAACTTAGTTCCTTATGCTTGTGAGACAAGTACTTTACCAACCGAGCAATCTTCCTAGTCCGGAAGCTAATTTCATAAATTATTCCTGTTTTCATGACCCATATTTCTTCTTCTATACTGGAGTCTTAAATATTCAGAAAAGTGAAATGTTGAACTATTTTCAATCATGATGAGTGAATCATCTTTTTTTGAGACCCCAGGCTGGTCAGGAACTCTCCATGTTGCCCAGGCTGTCCTTGAACTCTTGATCTTCCTGCCTCTGTCTCCCAAATGGTATGGCAAGGTATCCAACATGAACAAA
The DNA here is from genome assembly GCA_004024765.1 of Zapus hudsonius. Lineage (NCBI taxonomy): Eukaryota > Metazoa > Chordata > Mammalia > Rodentia > Dipodidae > Zapus > Zapus hudsonius. Next base: position 20,902 of record PVHP010004599.1, on the reverse strand, counting down.
GTAATCTTAATGTTAGCTCTTTATATACTTAAACTTCTATGGAGCCTTTTTGAGTTCCTTTCCCTTAAGAACATTTTGAATAGAGTAGGGAATGGCTATAAAGTAGAAATGATGCATAGCTCAGAATTATTATTAATATTTATTTATTTTTAGTGCTGGGAATTGAACCCAGTGCCTCATGCCTGTTAGCCTTGCACTCTACCACTGAGATACCTAGCTCAGACTCCTATCAGTCATCAAACAGAGTAGCAGCTCTTGAGTTCCAGGCATTATGCTGTGCTATAGAAGACACTTGCGAGATGGGATTTCTCACTCCATTTGAGAAGATGAGATCTGGAAGGCTCTTTCAACTCAATACATCTTGTTTGGTGTGTTAAGAATCTCAAACCCAGATAGTAGTACAGCTTCCCTGAGGTTACTAGGAGCCAAGAGATAAGGCAGAATAGCAGAGAAGTGATTTGACAGCAAGAGAATCAGTCTGGGCTCCAGTGGAAATGGGCAAGATGATCAAATTAGGTAATTTGAGGGTAGTTTAAAACACAAGAAGCTCCTGCAAGGATAAGGTTGATTCGAGGGAACCGGCAAAGAAGAGTGTGGTATTCCAGGGCAGTAACAGAAGGAAGAACACAGAACTGTGGCCTTCAGTAAAAGACACATGCCACACAGTGCTGGCATGAAGACAGCTGGGGGAATAAGGATCTTAACTGCCTCCTCTGCTCGACCTCCAGTTTTCCACTAGGGCATCCTGCTGGGATGAAAGGTCAGGGAGGTCTGTGACATAGTTTATATGAGTCAGGGTGGAATGGCCAAAACCAGGGAAGATAATGGAGGAATGTGTATGTGGAGTGGTGAGTGGAATTTCCAATGTTCTGTGTTGAAATATTTGAAATACAAATGTAGGGTACAGTTTTAATATTAATTAGGTGTTAGAAGACAGTCTTTGATTTAGGTATCATGTATAAATGAGAAGTTCTTTAATCATAGGATTTTTTAAATTTATCTATCTATCCATCACCTATCTATCTATCTGTCTATCTATCTATCTATTAGTCATCTATCTGCATGTGTGTGGGAGAGTGTGTGGACATGCCAAGATCTCTTGCCATTACAAACAAACATCAGACTACTGAGTCACTTTTTATATCAGTCTTTACGTAGACTGAATCTGGCTGTCAGGCTTTTACAAGGAAGTGGCTTTAACTAAAGAACTGATTCACTATCTCACTAGCTCTTCTCATAAGATTTTTTTTTGAATCATAGAATTGTGAAGTGCCTAGAACCTAACAGCCTGTGGATATTTATATATAAAATTCATTGGTTCACTGGCTCCAACAGTTCTAAGGATTCACCAGGAGCTCTACTCTCTCTTTCAAGAAATAATAGAAGACTCCAGGGAATATATAACATGTGCTTAAAACAAGTCTGCACTCAGTCTCCAGGGCAATTCCTTGTATATCTCTTCCCTTCCTTACCTTCTATGCACTGAAAAAAAAATCCCCCCACCCATGGAATTCCATCCCTACCAATAGAAGCCTAAGAGTCCTTGCCCACCCAGGCTGCTCTCAGGCAGACCAGATATCTGAAGGTCAAGTCTCTGTTCTTAAGATGTTTTCCTGGACCTGAGGAAGGACCAAAGGGAAAGTCTTTCTATTTATGGGATGCAGACTTAAAACAAACTTCCTAATCCTGCACCTGTGCAGGTGGGCCAATGGCAAATAGATGGGAGAAGCAGGACTAAGCCTGCACTTCCTTTATTTTATTAAGTAGAAAATTTGTATGGATCCAGCAGGTTTTAGTATCATTATTTCCCTCCTCCCTGCCCCTGCTCCACTGGGGGCCCTCCTTACTGGGACTACTGGTATTCACCATGGAGTTGTGGGTTATGAGTTGTGATAGCAGCAGTCACTGTGGGGAGGGCAATGCTTCTGGATGTTCCCTCTCATCCCATGGCTCTTACATTCTTTCTGCCCTTCTTCCAAAAAATTTCCTGAGCCTGGGTGGGTACTTTTTAAGTGTGCTGTAGTGTTGGGCTCTCAGCAGCTTTTGGATTTCTGCTTTGGTACATTTTGAGTATCCTCAGTGTCTGTCTCCATCACCCTGGTGCTGGTTGTCAGTGAGCCTCCACTTTCTAATCAAGCAGACCACTGCCTATTGGGATGCAGAAGATGTGAGCAGGAAGTACTCCTCGTGCAGATCAGAGTGGGAGGAAGAATTCCCACATCACATACTGCTCAATGAGATTTTTCTAAATAGCAATTCACAACAGAGGTTGTCAGCAAACTTTTGATCTTGTTTCACAAGGTAGATGAGAGATTGAACCAAAAATTGGATCAAAGCAAGACCATATTGGGCCTAGACAAGGATTCAGACTGGAAAAGTTGAGGAAGTGTCCTCTGAGAGTTGTGAATTATTGGGCCAATTGCAGTGCTCTGCTTTAAAAGAATGTCAAGAAACAGTAGGAAAGCATTGTGATAAGCTGTTATAGAGATGAGATGCAGGTGCACAGACAGGTGTGGAGGAGTTTCGCCCCCATCATCAAGGTAAGAAATGACTCCTACCATACCGCAGGCAGCCCCCCATCTCCCAGATGCTAACAGCTAGCAACCTTATCTCTAGTTAGAGTCTTGCCCTGCTGCAGTCCTACACAGTGGGTGTCAGTGGATATAGTTGGGCTATCATATCCTGTGGACCCACTAAGGCGGTTATTGGCCATTTTGGCCTGTCCCTTGCTCCCACATGTTCTTATATTTTGAAGGTGTTTCTTTTTTGTTTTGTTTTGTTTAGGCAGACGTCCCCCTTTGGCTCCAATCATCAGTCTATCATTTCCCCTCTATATCGCAACAGTCCTGCACATCTGTTCCCATATATTCCACATAAGCCAGACTCCCTCGATATAAAAACATTGTAGGGGTGGGCACCATAGTGCGTGCTACTAATCCTGTAACTGGAGAGGCAAAGGCAGGAGGATTACTGTTCAAGGCCAGCCTGATCTACATAGTAAGTTTCAGGTCAGCCAGAGCTTCATAATGAGACCCTGTAAAACACACACACACACACACACACACACACACACAACCTTTTAACACGTAGATTTAATATGTACTTCCAATTAAGTGAGTGGTAAAATGTCTTTTCGAGTATTTTTTTTCCTCCCAAATCAAATAGTTTCTGGAGAGAGCAAGAGAGGATCAACAGCAGCAAACCACATCCATGATCCCTGAGCCTTCCTGTCTTACGGGTTCCAGAAGCTCAGGTGCAGCAGGCTTTGCAGGTGGGGGAAATGGGCTTGAGAGCCACATCTCAGCCTTGAGTGTTCCCAGCTGCAGCTGCTGTGTAGCCTAAAGCTGGCCTAGGCGGAGGTGACAGTGCCAGTGTGAGGAGGAGTGGCTTACACCCGTGAGACAGCACTTGGCAAGGAAAGGGTGTCACAGAAAGTGTTTTGTTCCATGCTAATGTTGGAGACCAGCTGCATAGGCATGTGGGCAGAATCATCTGGGCAGCTTTCTAAGGCAAGGATCTGTGGACAGGGACATAGTCCTGTTACCGATGCCCCTTGCTCCATGTTAGTCATGGACAAAATGCAGTGAATGCCATTTTCTGCTCTCCCTGTTCTAATTCGATTTACTCGCCCTTGGGTTTCTTAGAGTTAAGGAAGCCTTATGCTCTGTTTACCTGGCTCAGTACCACAATAACCGGATGGTCCCTGCAGGCCCAAGTTAATGCTCCTTAATCCTTGAAATTTTCACCATGAGCTAGTGGTAAGAGAGTCTCTTGCCTGCTGCAGGAATGAGAAAGCAGCAATGTCCCTAAATTGCAGCCTCCAGTAGGATAGCACTCTGACATAGTTACTCATGGGTATCACTATGGTGACTTTGGGCCTAGTTACAGACAGTCCTGTGAACTCAAAGATCAGTTTGCAGTTTCACAAGAGGCTTTCACATTTCAGAATGTGAGCAGCATGTCCAGGCCCTTTAGGACAGATGAAGACCATAGTGGGACAGTGGGGAACCTATGTTCACAAAGTATAAATGGTACTTGATTGGGTCTAGGTCCTTGGAATGTGCAAGCCCTTCCCTAGCTGCTGTTGAACATTTGAGGTCGTGCCATCCTATGCAACATGAATGAAAGAAACCTTGGACAGTCTTTTCTCTTGGGTTTATTTATTTTTTTTTGGCATGTGTAGTATATGTTTGTGTATGGCTCTGTGTGTGTGACTTATGTGTGCATATGTGAAGATGCATGTATCTGTGTACTTGTGGAGGCCAGTGGTGACCATCAGGTGTCCCATCCCCCACCCCACCCCACTATTGCTCATTCATGTATTTCCTTGAGACAGAGTCTCTCTCTCTGAATGCAGAGCTGTGGATTTCATGAGCTCCAGACATTCTTTGTTCTCTGCTCCCCACATGACTGGAATTAGAGGCACACATAGCTGTTTATGTGGATCCTGGGGAATCGAACACAGTCTTGGGTCCCCTTAGGCCACTATGCTTGTGACAAGTGCTCTTACCCATTGGGTTGATCTTGGTATATGAACAGTGGTTCTAAGTATCACTGGGCTCACCCCTCTTCTATCGTGTCCTAATAAGTGTAGGATGCTGTAATAAAATACCAGACTGCATGGCTTGTTGACACCATACCTTGATATTCCATAGTTCTAGAAGCTGGCAAGTCCTAGACCAGAGTGTCAACAGATATGATCTCTGGTGAGTGCCAGTGTTCTGGTCCACAGATGGCCATTCCTTACTTGAAAGGGGTAAGGGAACTTTCTGGGTAGAGGGGTCTCTTTTATGAATGCACCCATTCCATAAAGGCCCCAGTCTAATATCATTTTGGGGTTAGGATTTCAACATATAAAATCTTTTTTAGGCAGAGTCTAATATAACCCAGATTGTATGTAACTCACTGTGTAAATGAAGATGACTTTGAACTCCTAATCCTCCTGCCTCTACTTCCCAAGTGCTGGGATTCTAGGTGTGCACTGCCACACTGGGTTTATGAGGTGCTGGGGACTCAACCAGGGCTTGGTGCATGCTAGGCAAGTATTCTACCAACTAAGATACATCACATAACAAAGCAGCAAAAAGTTTTATTCAAAGGTAGAACAAAAAAAGGTTAAAAAAAGATGTACGGGGGCAGCAGGGTACTTGAATTTGGTCACTCAAGAATAACGGTCATTGCTCTTTCTATGGGGTACAAGAGGAGGAGCAGCTGGTGGCTGGAGGTTAGGGATGGTTCATTTTCTGTTTTGAGTCATATAAGCCTTTTGCACTGTGAAGGTTTATTTCCCATGATGCACCTGATTTAACTATATATACACATGATGTAATCATGCATAGGCATGTGATGGTAGTTATTTTTTTTCCCTGAAAGGTCTTTTTTAGGACACAATTTGCCTTACTGAGCATGTACTCAAAGCCAGTTCAATCTGAATCAACCAATTTCTCTTAGTTTCAGGGGAAAAAAACAACAATATACTTACTGAACACCAGTAACTTTCTAAGTAGTCATTACAACTCCGACATGTCAAGACAAGTCATAGAAATTTGCCTAAGGTTGTACAATTAATTCAGAGACATATTTTTTGAGACATGGTCTAATGTAGCTCACGCTGACCTCAAACTCACTGTATTTCTTAGGACGGCCTTGAACTCCTGATTCTTCTACCTCCATCTCTCAAATGCATCACCATGCCTGCCTCAGAGACATAGGTCTGGAGTGTGGGGCTTTGCTCATGAGTTGTGGTGCCTATATTTTAATCACACAGCAATGCCTACACATTGCATTTGCTAGACTACTTAGGTTCAGTCATTAACATCAAAACATTTAATGTTAATCTGAAATCTATGACATGCTTTATATCCAAGATGCCATTCAGAGGATGTCCTCTGACCTATTGATGTATGTATGAAACTAAGCTCTTTACTGGATACTTCAGAATTCTGGGATGTTTGAATTTTTATTTATTTATACATTTAAGTATTTAATATCATTATTATGAGTAAGTATATACATTGTGTGAGCAAATCTTGTGAAGGTGTCCCCATTTCCCTACCCACTGGGGGGTCCTTCCTCTGTATGTGGACTAGATCTGTCCATAGGTTAGGGGGTTATGAACTGCACCAGAGGTAGCCAGTTTTTCTTTTCTTTTTCTTTCCTCCTTTGTGCATTGTTGCTTAGGGGGCGATATCTCTGGATATTCTCCCCACCATGGCTCTTACATTCTTTCTGCCCCCTCTTCCGCTCAGTTCCCTGAGTCATGGTGGGTGACTTTTAAGTCTACTTTATTGTTGAGATCTTAAGTATTTCTGAACCTTTGCCCTGTGTTGTATTGGGTATCGTTGATGTCTGTCTCCATTGACCTTTCATGGGTTATCAGACTTGGTGTGGTGAATGTTCTCCTATTTGTCTTGTCACTTTCTCGTAGGTTTCATTTGAGCCCTGTGTGAAGGCTAGGTGTGGTTTGTCTCCTGCCAGGATGTCAGCCATCAACCAATGTCTTGGTGGAACTGAGTTGTCCCTGGCTGTGTCACTGCCTTCTGAAAAATACAAACAGAATCTCCATTGGAGAATTAGGTCAATTTAGGTTAAATGAGACAAGCATTGCTGTTATGGCTAGCTCCTAATTGGATGTAGCCTCTCTGTAGCTCTCTGGTAGTGGAGTTTGCCCCTAGGGGCCCAGGTTCTTGGTACCCATAAGATTTTTCAATGGATCCCAGCTCCAGTTAAGGATTCCTTGTCACTAAGCAGATCTTTTAGTCAATTAGTATGCTGTTGATTACCCTCCTAGGTTTAGTACCACTGTTGCACTGATGAACACTTTTTGACTTGCTGGTCTCTTCCATATAGCAGTGTGTTCAGCATTCTTGTGACAACTGTCTATATTGTGTATCAGTGGTCTCTGTTTTCTCCAAATATCATTGACCAATTTCCCCTGGCAGCTCATGCAACACCTTCCAGTGCTACACATGCTACCATCTGGGAGCTGGTTACCATTCTAGATCTAGAAGGATCTCTTAGTGTTGTTTGATGACACTCTGTGATTTCTTTAACAATAGTGTCTTACCTTAGGCTTGGGGCAGGTATTCAAGAGCTTTGTCAGAAGTCTGTCATGTTTTGGGGACCTTTTGGGTCTCTGATCAGCAGCTCAGTATGGAAGGAACCAATGACTGGGACAGGGTGATGCAGGCCTGAGCAATTATTCTTGAGGTTAGGCTTCCTCCCATTCTATTCATGGCCCCTCATACGCTGTGGTGCCCTAAGCTTCCTCAGAAGCTTACTGTGTAAAAGCTAGGGTTTTATGGTGTCAATTCATTATTAGTTTAGTTTATTGTATGAGTCCCCCAACCCTCCCATTCCTCCCCCCACCCGTTCTTCCTATCCCCTTTTACAGTCTCTCCATTCACTGACAGATTTTCTTAATGTTCAAGCTTAACTTGATTAGGAACCACATATGAGGGAGAATATGAGGTACTTGGCTCTTGTGTGAGGTCATTAAGAATGATCTTGTCCAAGTCCATTGATTTTTTCTTTAAATTTTATTATGTCATTTTTCCTTTCAGCTGCATAGAATTCCATAGTGTGTATGTACCACAACTTTGATATACATTTATCCAGTGATGGGCATTTGGGTTGTTCCAATTCTTTGCGATTATGAATTGAGCTGCTATAAACATGGTTGAGAAAATGTCTCTGTGCTTTGGTGAGGAAACTTGGGGGTAGATGCCCAGTAGAGGAATAGCTGTGTCCTCTGGTAGCTCTATCTCCATCCTGTTTAGGAGCCTCCACACTGCTTTCAAAAGAGGCTCTACAAGTTTGCATTCCCAACAGCAGTGAATGAGGATCCATTTTCCCCCACATCCTTGACAACATCTATTGTTGGTAAATTTTTTAATGATTACCATTCTTACTGGAGTAAGGTGGAATCTCATTGTTGTTTTGATTTGCATTTATCTGATGAGTAATGACATTGAACTCCAAATGGATCAAAGACCTCAATGTAAGACCTGAAACTCTTGAAAACCCTGGAAGAAAAAATTGGGGAAACTCTCTACATGATAGGAATAAGGAAAAACTTCTTGAACAAACCTTATAGCCCAGGAAGTGTAATGATCATTTAACCAATGGGATCTCATCAAGCTAAAAAGCTTCTGTACAGACAAGCATACCATACTCAAGGCCAACAAACCACCATCAAACTGGGTTAATCTTTGCCAGCTACAACATGGATAGAGGTCTAATATCTAGAATGTACAAAGAACTCAAAAAAATTAAATAAAAAAGTGTCAAACAGCCCTCTCACAAAATGGGGAACTGACCTCAACAGGGAATTCGCAGAGGAAGAAATACAAATGGGATGTTTGAATTTAATAATCTTCCTCCTCCTCCCTCTCTCCCTGTTCCCTCTTGCTTGAATTATTTTAGAGCAGTTTTAGGTTTATAGCAATATTACCATTTTTAACTATAAAAATAAAAAATCTAAGTGTAGAACTTAAAATCTAGAAAATGAAATAAGAAATATCGTTATGAGGAAGAGATACTGATGATCACATCAAACAAACTGGATGATCCAGGCTTATTCTAATACAAAACTTCATTGGTTCAGTTCCCTGAAACTCTTACCATCCCTTCATCACAGATGCCTGAATATTTCTCTATCTAATTACATTACTACATTCTCTGTGAAGCACCATGTGATATCCTCAAGTTCTCCATGGCCTCCTTTTCCTAACAAAATTTTCTGGTGTTATCTCTATTAGGCCCCAAAGACACAGTTGTCTTAAGGTCCAGAAAGCCTATTATAGTCTGAAAACACACACACACACACACACACACACACACACACACACACACACACACACACTTGACCAGACTTCTTTGGTGTTATTTGTAGGCTACCTTATCATATGATCTGAAATTTGAGATACTTGATAAAAGAAAACATTTTGGGTCTTATCCAAGACCTACTCAATAAGTACGTCTAAGGTTGAAGTCAGAGATCAACATTTTCACTCTATGAAAGCATTTTTTTATTTTTATGTTCCATTAGGAATTTTTCAAACATATTAAAAAGTAGAGAGAATAATATATAATGAACTCTATGTCAAGACTTAGTTTTAGCAATCAATTTATGGTCAGTATTTGTGTATCTATAGTTTTAAGAAAATCCTAAGGATTATATCACTTGAAGATATTTTCATATTTTTCTATGAAGCATAACCACAGTCATCATACATAAAAGTTATTAGCAGCATCCCCAAATAGCATTAGACTTCCAATTCACATTTTCTCTCTTGCAGACATTGATTACTTCTCCAGGACTGGCTGCTTTCTGGAACTGTTGCTCAGTTCTATGTTGGGAATTTCTTTGTTTGATTTTCTGAGTCCTGTGATTTTTTTTCTTGTATATTCTGCCCTATTTTCATCTCCCAGTCATCCTTACAGGCTTCCATGGCAGATCCATGGAAAGTAGCCTTACTGACCTCTACAGTTTCCATACTCTATCGATGCCATGTTTGTGTAGAGAATTCTAAGGTGGGCAAGGGCTTTTCTCAGAAGTTTGCAAGTGTGACTGTCTTCTGTTCCTGATAAGAAGTCTGATATAGTTTTAATTTCTTCATGTTTTATTATTTTTATCTTTTAGGCTTCTGACTTTTCCTCATCTTTAGGTTTCTGAATTTCACAACACTGCCTCTAAGGCAATATTATAATTTTAAATGTCCAGTAGACCTCTACCTCCTGGTCCTACTGTTCTAGGGAATTCATACTTTTAATTTTTCTTTTGATGATTTTGAAACTTCACTTTCCATCTTAACCATTTAAGAACTTTGATATTAGACTTCTTGGGGAAATATGTTACATCTTCTATCTTTTTTCTTGCATTTTAGGTTTGATTGTTGTAGTTTTGGGTTTATATTCAGTCAAGTTCTTTAACCTTAGCTATTTTCTTTTGTTTTTGCTATTGTGTTATTTCTGTATCAGATGAAATCTCAAAGTTGCCTCTCACCACTTATTATTGCAGCCATATTTTTTCCTGTATGCTGCAATTTCATAAATCACTGTACTCAATTTCATGTGTCTATTGATCTAATTTGTTTCATGTCATGTGCCATTTATCATGAGGGCCCAGCTTGTACAGGCTTTTTTGAGCTATCAATCTACCCCCCTTTGGTCAAGTGTATTTTATTGTCCATTCCTATGTCCATCCCGGCCTTTCATAGTTTAGGGAGACAACTTTTGTTCTTACACAGTATATGGACATTCAGGCTTTTCACTCATTGGTCAAAAGTAGTTGTTGATTGAAAACAAGGCCACAATTTTAAGTTTGCCGTTATCATTTAGAAATCTATGTGTGTAGCTGGGATGTTGTTGATCCCAGAGTGTTATTTCTGCTATTGGGGACTGTTGTAGTCAGTCACAGGCCACACTGGTATGAATCTCCAAACCAGGCACAGTTTATGGGAGGAAATGATTTATTCAAGCTACAGATCCAGGTGAAGTCCCATAAAAGTGAAAAAGGCTGGTCCTCTTTCACAGATCCGAGCAGAGAGAGAAAGCCATTACCAATACCACACACACAGAACAGCAAACAGGCAGGAGAGCAAGGAGAGAATTCTTTCACCTTTATAAAGCCCTTTGGTGGGGTCTTACAATTCTATACCAGTTTTAATGGCTTCCTGAGCATGGAATTTCCTTCCTGCACTGCCCACACAGGAAAGGATGTTTACTTCTAGCTTCTTTGAGCTTCTTTACATCCTGCCCCTTGCTGAGAGGCTGCCTTCCTGTAAACATCCTCAGAGACCCACCCAAGATAATTAAAAAGATCAAGTTGACAACAAAACCTAACCATCACAGGTTACATCACAGGGACATAGTCTGACAATTCCTCATGTGACAGCTAAGGCCTAATTGCAGGATGTTGTGCTCCATATCTTCTTGGCAAAGAAGCACTCTACACAGCTCTTGGGATATAGTTTCATGCGCAGCCTCCCTCTTCTCATTGAGAGAAGCAGCACCCCCAGGGATCTGGATATGAGCTGAACCATTTAACTTTCTAAAGACGTGAATCACCATCTAATTATTTCTTTGACCTTTGGCCAGAAGGACCAATTATTCTGTTCCTATCTTCAAAAACAATTATCTCTTCCAGGTCAGCCTGGACTAGAGTGAGACCCTACCTCGAAAAACAACAACAAAAAGTAATAATTATCTCATTATATTCTGTCTTTTAATTTTTTTACTTTGGAATATTTTGCAGATGCTAAAGAAAATATGCAATAAAAATATACATTATTTAAAGGTTAATACTATGGCAAATAGCTGTGGATCCAACACCTAATTTAAGAAATAATTCCTTTTCCTCTCATGAGAGCTCTTCTGCGATGCAAAGCCTCCCTTCGTTGAGGTCATGGGTCTGAGGAGGGGAGAATGTCCTTAGTAATTTATACTTCTTTGTGACAAGACAGAAAAACACAAATGTAGGTGTCCAGAGGATATTCTGAGCCATTAATAGACATCCAGATGATGCATTTGGTGGCTGGTGTGACAGCGTACGCCACCATTGCTTTCTCCTGGCAGACGTTCTAAAGTATCGCTAGCTCTCATGGTCTCTGTGTGAGCATGAAGAATTCACTTTGGCCTGGAGTAGCTTTTTTTGTAATAACCATATGTGCACAAATGTATAATACTATGTATCTATGAGACTAGAGCATTCATAGGCATTTTCATACCCATCCAGAAGTCAAGGTTGAAGTAGTGAGTGTCTGAAGTACTCCTCAGATGAGCTTCATCATTAGTAGATTAGTATATGCCAGGCATTCTTTGAGATGTTTGCCATTTTGTTTTGAGATGTACAAGAGCTCTCTTCTCATGTCCCTCCACCTCCATGACCAGATTTGTGAGCAAGCTGCTTTGTTTGAATGTATGACCTAGAAGCCAGTTAACAAGCAGGAGCTGTTCTTGAGCTGGGTCAGGAGGCTGATGACTACTAGGGAAAGTGAGCCAAGGCTTCAAGTTGTTTGGTGTTGTCTGTGCCAAGCAGAATTCTAAGAGGTTATATTGTGCTAAGCCAATGAGCTCAGGACTCCTGTGAGATTCTTTCTTTTAATTTTTCGGAAACAGTATTATACCATATACATTCATATATACATCCATATATATGGGACTGGCCTGTAACTTGCTATGTAGATAGTTTGGTCTGTAACTTGTGAGATTCCTCCTACTTTTGTTTCCTGAGTCTAGTACTAAGAGTATACATCATCACACTCATATGGAATTTTAAAGTCCACGGTGACTATATGTCCTAGTTTATTCTGGATAATTCTGTGTCAACTGTCTTACCCCCGTATGGTTATTACTATAATCCCTTTTCTCTCTTAAAAACATCCCGGCTTTGGACAGTAATTTATATGGTCATATGTATATATATGACCATATAAATTATATATATATATGTTAGTCATTTTAGTCTTTTTTTTGCTATGGCAACAAATCCCTTTAAAATCTTAGTGACTCAAAACATCATCTATTTGGAGTTACTCATGGATCTATGTATCACCTGAAGCTCTATGCCAAGCTGTGGGCCAGGCTGAAGTTTATTCTTCATTCTGACTTGGGGCCTGTGCAATAAATATTTTTAGGATACACAGACTAGAAGATCAGCCCTAATATGAGGGCTCTTTTCCATGTTCAAGGTCAGCGCTGAATAATCCTCTGGTCTAAGATGGGAAGGGTGTTATGAGCTCATCTTCCATTGGCTAGAACAAGCCACATGTATGGCCCCAACATCAAAAGATTTAGCAGGCCCACCAATTGTAGAATTCTGCATCAATAATGTGAACTGTCAGAGCCAACCGCTGCCCCCTCCATGAATCTGTGAAGGGAATCCCTGAAGTATGGTTTCATTTCTCTTCTTAGTGCCTTTTACCTTGTCTCCAACTGACCTTTCTACTCCCCCTGTCCTTGAACTTGAGATTTTTAATTTTTGCTCAGTGCCACTTGTCAATTATATTCAACTGAGATAGACTTTTCCTAAAATAATCTCAGAAATTCCTTAAAGTCGCTGGTTCAGTGATGAATGAAAGACACCCTTCCTTGGTGCTCATTCCAGGTCAGTGGGATTCATAGAGAAAAGGGGACAACAATTTGCGCTCAGGACTCCATGTTGATATAAGAATCCAAGAGTTTCAAACATAAATATAATATTGTTTCACCACAAGCTCAAAGATTAATTCAGAGGAATAGGGAACATCCATGTGACCCGTCAGCTGACGAGCATCTGGCTTTCTTGCAAAAGCAGGTTTTCAAGAGAAGTAGTATCATCCTTCTGTAAGAATGCAAAAAGTGCCTTCAGAGTCATACTGAAAAGCATGAATGGTACTGGGTCAGCAGTGGCTTGCAGGAGGATCCTGCACACTTGACCAGGAATGCAACTGGTCACAGAATGCTGTGAGGCATATGTTGAAAAGTTTTCTTTAGGTCATGAGCCTAGGGAGATATAAAGTCTGTCTTCCTCCCCAGCATATCTCCAAAGCACACTAAATGACAAACAGTATGAACTCAGACAGAGCACTTGGATAGAAGCAATGCAAATAGTCGTGTGGCCAGTATAGGCAAACCCTAGGGGAAGTCCTTGCGGCTGCTAAGTGCTTCAAGAGGGGCATGAAGGGGTATCCTTTCAAGTCATGCAGTCAGGAATGAGTTCAGGTTGGTGTTTCGGCCCCTCTGGCCTAACACAGGGTGGGGTGGGAGCCTGGAGGTTGAACTCTGCCATGAAAGCCATGGGCATAGCCCTTGGACACTATATGGCCGTGGGATTATGATTCTTGTACGGACACTGTCATTACCTGCCCTAATCCTGCCCCTCAGCATATCAGTGCTGGATGGTTGACCTCCACCACAGCCTCAGCATTGATTTCAATGTGAGTTTTCTTTTTCTTTTTCTGGCCACTGAAGCTCATTCTGCCTGTGCATGCTGCATGTTGAAATGCTAGGTATTTGATGTGCTTTGAGAGGTGCCCTCAAATCAGTGATGGAAAGAACTTGGTAGGTAAGGACTCAGTAGCTCAGGACTTCCTCTCCTTGGGTGGAATAGCTCTGAGGTGTGTGGGAGCTCCCCACACTGTGGTACCACTTACCGACTCCCTGCTTCCCTCACTTTCCCTATCCCTGCCTTCTTTCTTCAATGTCTAAGTAAAGTTTGCCCTGTATACTTGTCCCAGGATCCGATATTTGGGAGACTTAACCTATGACAACTTGCCCAGGGTCCTGAAGACCTAAGTGCTGGATATTCTTGAAGCTGTAGACTTCCAAAGATGTGAGCTTCGTTTTGCTTAAACCCTTAAAAGTTAATACCAGTAAAAGAAAAAAAAACATTCATTTCTCTAATTGAAAGAAGTTGTGATTTAATTCCCAAATTTTGTATGGAGGTTAGAGTCAGTTTTGTGTGGGGGTGTATGGTGTATTCACATGTAACGATGCGCTTGCCTGAAGGTCAGGTGTCCTACCCCAAGCTCTTCTTCCAGTTCTTACCTGCACCATCGTCTTTTACTGACCCCAGAGCTTGCCATTGTGTTCCACCCCAGGGATTGTCCGGCCTCTGCTCACCACAGGGCTGAGGTTAGTGGTGTGCATGGCCCTGCCCTGATGTTTATGCGGGTCTTGTGCATAGAACCCTAGTGGTCTCCAGGGCCTCCTCAGGTCTTCATGCTTGCACAGAAAGTACACTTACCTGTTGAGTTATCTCTCCTGCTCCAGGTTCAGAAAACATTAACAATTAGTGCTGCCTATAAAACAGAATCACACCAGACCTTGAGGATATTCGTATTCTCCTTGAATACACCCTGTCCTCTCATCTCTGGACCCAGAGATCATCTCCTCTCTGCTTTTGCTCCTCTGGTCCTTGGGTTTGGGTCTGAATCCTCGTTGTCAGCTGGCCCCGCAGCATCCTTCAGCCTGCTCGTCTACAGTGGGCTTTGTGGGCACGTTGGATGAGATGGTGGAGCTTTGCGTACTATGAAGTGGGTTGACTCATGTGAGGTGAAGTCACGCTGACCTTTGTTTTTGCTTCTTTGCAGATATCTCTGTGAGCCTGCTAACTCTCGTGGTCACTGCCTGTGGTCTCGCTCTCTTCGGTGTATCTCTCTTTGTGTCTTGGAAACTCTGCTGGGTTCCTTGGCGAGAACGAGGCCTCTTTTCTGGAAGCAAAGACAACAACCAAGAGCCTCTTAATTATACAGACACAGAAACCAATGAGCAGGAGAACAGTGAGGACTTCCTAGATCCTCCCACACCCTGCCCTGACTCCTCCATGAAGATCAGCCACACTTCCCCTGACATTCCCCTGTCCACCCAGCCGGGGGTCCAGGAGAACTGTGCCCATGCCATCCGTGTGCAACGCCAAGTCACAGAACCTACATCATCAGCTCGGTCAGTACTGCCCCTTCCTTCCAGAATGCAAGGCAGACTAGCCCATCCCTGCTTTTAATTGGCACCCATAGCATTGATTAAGTAAGGAGCCTGTAACCATTGGATGTCCACTCAGCATCAGAAACATGAACGTGAGAAAACGATGTTTCTTCCTGTGTTTAACTTAGCTCCTGAGCTCTGCTTAGCTCTCATAGAGTCCATGTACAACATGTCACATAGTTGACCTGTGTCAGGTATGATATACAAGCTTTATCATTGGGTATAGCTAACTGTTTTGAAGTGGATAGTGCAATTTTCCTTTTACAGTAGGAGAAACTTGAGTTTAACAGAGTCATCTGTGAGTATGCATCCAGGTCAAGTTCAATTAGCACCAGAACCTGAGCTCTTAGCTACGAGTCCCTGCTTCCCTCAGAGCTTATGACTGACAGCCAAGCAGTACAAATACACACCTCCACTCAGGTCTTTGCCTGGTAAGTGCTTCCATTTTGCTTTGCTCATTGCTATCACCATCACTGTTGTCTTGAGACAGGCATCTCCCAAGACTCTGAGGTTGTACTCAGATGAATTTGAAGCCAGTTGTGACGGCTGGATATAAAAGCCAACTTTAAATATGAGATTTTAGGGAAAAAAACATGCAGGAATCAGCCTTCTTTGAAGTGAAAGTATTTGTTTGAGTGGTAGCCAAAGGAATAATAGCATGTGCTATTTTATTCAGGGGAGTGGAAGGGGTATTAACAAGGTTTACAGGTGTTTTTTTAAGTCTTTTAGTCTATGGAAATAGAAATAAGCTTTTACCCTTTTATGATAATAAAATTTATCCTAGAGTTTCCACTCATTCACATTAAATAGGATGGGATATGACAGTTTATACTTTAAATTTTTTCAAAACCCTATTTTAGTATCATTTCTAATTCTGAATCAAAGAGCTAAACTTAGAATTTTCTTCTGTAAAGAAATGGCTGGTTGTTTGCCATTTTGTTTGGAAGGACTCCTCTGATTTTATCACTAGAATTTCTCTTCAGATTTAAAACTTAAAGATGCTAAAGCTCTGTTTGTTGCAGTCATGGAGTTCATGCAGGGATGCAAACTCATTGTAAAATCCTTTTAGCCCTTCAAGACTGAAACCTTTCATATGGGATCCCCATATGAAGTTGCATCCCATTCTGTTCTATTCTGTATGAAATTTTTCCCATCTAGGATCCTCTGATACAGAGTGATCAAATAATCTCTTTTTACTAGATTTGATCTGAGCATTCTGCCCTAGAATTCTAATGAAGGGATATTAATAATATCACTATGTTCATCACAATATTTATCTTAGAAAAAATATTTAAATACGCTGTATTGAGAAGTATTGTGTACTTAAAAGAGAAAAAAAAACACTGTTACCATCACCAGAGATTAGTGGGAATTGGGTAGAAGAAAAATCAAGAGAAAAGCAAAGGAATTATGCCTGTAAAATTACATTTTATATTAGATTATTTTAGTTTTGGCGATTTGAAATTAAATTATCTTTTCAGATGAAATCAGGTTAAACAGTAGCTGATCTGTCATTAGCAATCCAAACTCTTCAGATACATTTGACCTAGTATTACCTATTTGCATCATTAGGCATTTAAAACATCCACACCTAAATTACTACTAACCTGGTTTTATGGGTTCCGTTTGGAAATACATATCCTTGTTCATGGTCCTCTAATTCTTTAGTAATTGTGTTGCAGTATAAGAAAACACATACACATGAAGAGAGAGAGAATTTTTATTGAAAAAATGGAAAATTGAATGAATAAAATTTCCTTCATGGGCTGGAGAGATGGCTCAGTGGTTAAGGCACCTGCCTCTAGTGCCT
This sequence comes from Zapus hudsonius, assembly GCA_004024765.1. Classification (NCBI taxonomy): domain Eukaryota; kingdom Metazoa; phylum Chordata; class Mammalia; order Rodentia; family Dipodidae; genus Zapus; species Zapus hudsonius. The sequence goes on along the minus strand of PVHP010004599.1, from coordinate 3,627 downwards.
AACGCCTCTGGTTCAATTCCCCAGTACCCACATATTCCAGACCCACAAGGTGGTGGCCCCATCCCCTCCCAAGTGCGCTCTCTCTCTCTCTCTCTCTCTCTCTCTCTCTCTCTCTCTCTCTCTCTCTGTATCTGCTTGAAAATAAATAAATAAAATATTTTTAAAAATTAAAAAAAATAAAATTTCCTTCATGCACCACAATATTTCTAGCAATGAAACTCAGGAGCTTATGAATGCTAGGCAAGCGTCCTGCCACTAAGCTTTCTAAAATATTTTTATCTTTCTTTTTAAAGTAACACGTTTCAGAAAGGAGAAGGCTCTCATAAGATGGCTCCCCAAATTCTGCTCTTAAAGCTCTTGTCTCTCCTGCCTTCTTACTTGTCATGTCTTTTGCCTTCTGATTGCTGTCATTTTCTTCCTTACCATTTCCCCTGTTGTCACTTGTCCCAGGGTGCCTAGGACCTCTCCTGGGTCCGATACACATAAGACCCAGCCTCTCAGCTAAGGGCATCTTCCTTGAAAGGATGGTTGACATAGCTTCTGCCAACAGCCTTCACCTTAGAAATCTTCACCTCATCTGGCCTCTTCAAATTGGAGATGCTTGGTGCACACTGGTACCATTTTGAACCCCAAAGATGAACTGTGTTTTGTCTTCTAAGAATGTTTCTGGTCCCCTTTTTCAAGATCAAACATGTTAACACTCTGAGTCTAGTTAGTGCAATTATTATTTAAACCATCTAAAAGTCTTGTTAATTCTTTTCAATTTGGATGGAATCCTTCTGGCATTAAAGACTTAATATATTGGGAATGTGGATGTCTTAATTTTCTCAGATTTTTTTAAATATCAGCGCTTCCTATGAACAGGGTCAACCTTGAATATATGGAAATCACTGGATCCTCAAAGTAGATCATCTATTCCAGTCCCTGATTTATGCCCCATGATGGAAATTCATGTTGTATTTTCTGACGCCTTCTCAAATTTCCTGCATAACACTTTGGTTTAATGAATATTGAAGGTTCTGCATGGCATGGACATAGCCTCCCCTTTTGTCAGGGCCACCGTGTTTCGCAATGCCAGAGGTCACTGTCCACGTGGACTCAGTAGGAAGCTTTCCCTGAAGAAAGCCTGTCATATTTCAGCTGTTCTTCCCTCTCCTCTTTCCCCTTCAGTGCTGCCCCTTCTTGTCTGGTCACCTTACACATGCTGGTCTCTCAGCCAGGGATGCTTTTCTTATTATCTCCGTCCTTCCTGGGCTCCTTTGAAGGATGAATGCTAGCTTAAATGTCTCCTGCACACAGAGGTCTTCATGACACCTCCACACTGTGTCACCCTGTGCACAGAGCCCCCATCCTACCACTGAGGATGCGTTCTGCCCTCCCCTGCCTCCCACTCTCCTGTGTTCACGTGGCTTTGTCTTCACTCCTTCACGACATTCAACTCTTTCTAAGTCATTGTTGATCTGTTTATCGCCTCTACTTCCCTCTGGACTATTAGTTCTGTGAAGTCAGAAATCACATCTGTTTTCTTTCTTTTTTTCTGTGTCCAGCCCCTAGAGCAGCCCCGGGCACATAGCAGACTTTTTCCTTGGATGACTGACAGAATGCAGTGGACAATAACAGGCCATTTTTCTCTAGTTCTGCTGACAAGAATGGCAAAAAGGTCAGAAGTATAAACCAAGTGGGGCTTGTAACAGCTTGAGGCTGGTGGATGGGCATTTATCTCGGGCTTCACATTCATGAAGAGCCTCCCATTTAGACCTTTGACTTTATCTCTAAATTAAGCAATCTATAGAGTCACAGAAATGTACTGACAGGCCTTAAAGAAGATTACCATCTCACTCTGAACTAAGAGTTTTTATTGGCCACAACCACAGCAAGTAATATGCACATAATAAATATTATAATTACTCTGTAAGTGACACTGTTTAGATCTTTTTTCTGTGACTGAGAATTGACCCCAGGGCCTTGTGCGTGCTAGATAAGCATGCCTGAACTGAATTCTATCTACAGCCCTGAGTGGCCCATTTCTATGAATCTCTATTTTTGTGTTGAGAACAATAAATTTCCATATCATTCTTTTAGTTATTTCTTCAGATTTTAATAAACTAATAACTTCAAACCTGGAAGCTGCCTAGACCTATCTCAGTTTTCATAAGACCCTGAAACTAGTTGTAAACGAATATTTTCTCTACTGAGACTTAATTATCAGAAACTATTATGCCAATGGCATTAATCTATTTACTTTAAACATATGTATCAGCATCTGCTGTGTATAAAATTTTATATTAGGTACTGATATTTAAAAAAGAAAAGAAGTATAGGCTTCTCCGGAAAAGCCCCCCTCCACAAAAAAAATGAGTGTCAATCATACAAGTTGAAGAGCTGAAGTCGTTCTTAGCAGATTAAGTTTATAAGAATACATAAGATGTTTGGGTTGGATGACGACTGGCTATAGGGGTCCAATTCAATGGAGAAGTCCAGAAACATCTGGGAACATGGGGAATGGAAAGAGACAGGTCATAGGAGCTACTTAGGGAAGGTATTGGTGGGCAAATGTTCATGTTGGTTATAGGATATAAATTATTTGAAAGTGACACCAAGGTTTCAAGCCTTGGGAGGAGGAAGGTCACACCTCAGTATTTCTAGTTGTAGTTGACTTCTGTCTCCATGTGAATACCTTCATCTTCATTATCTATTTCAAGAGAGAAGCTCTGAACACTAGTGCAAGAAAGCCTCGGATCCCTATCTCCTTCTGCCCTTGAAATATGCTAAGTCTCTGTCTTTATGCAGGACTTCCCCTCTGTATCTGCCTGTGGTTGAGAAAAACACACTCTGTCCTCTCCATCACAAGGAATGGGCCAAAGAAGGGGGCTGGATCCCACATCTCTATGCCTTCTTGACCTCCCAGGTTGTTCTAAAGTTCCAGTTTGCCTTTCTCTTTTCTCTCCATGGACCCCAAAGCCTGATAGGAAAGTGTAGATCAGGCTTTAGCTCTCCCAATAGAGCTGAGGGAATGTGGAAGAATATGCGCTTGTCTTTGGTTGCATAGGAGATAAAAGGCATGCTGGGGACTCTAAACACTGACTCATAGATGCTGAACACTTACGTGAGAGGCACTGGAGAAAGCTACTGGAGCCAAAGATCTGAACTGCTGCTATAGAGCTGGCCCAACCTGGTAATCCAGTTCATTTTCCTATTGAAGTCTACAGCATCATTTTGGACCCAGAGACTCCAAGAGGTTGGACACCCTGAACTAGGCTGCTCTGCTTCTCTGTACCTTTCACTCACTGGATGTCTCACTTTGCACATTTGTGTTTGTTGAATAGTGACAGTGTTCTCTTTCTTCACATCTGATGGGCGTGTTTGGCCTTTGAGGTGATGGTTCAGAGACTGTGCAGGTTTCTTTCCTCCCTCTTGCTTTGGTTTTCTTTCTGCCCTCTTCTGAGTAGCCTATAAGAGCTATGGATTATTGATTTTTATTTCTTCTGCCCCGTTTCCTTCATGTCTCCAGGGCAGCTCCTCTGCTCTCATTTCTCAGCTTGCAGAGTGCTGGCAGATATATAGGGAAGCTGTGAGTTACCTGGTTCTATGGCTTTTCTGAATTCTCTCTCCCTCCCTCCCTCCCTC
>PVHP010004598.1:0-70289 GCA_004024765.1 Zapus hudsonius | reverse complement strand
GGCAACAGACACTGAGGACAATCAGAAGAGATACAGAAATTGCTGAAAGCTCAACACTAGAATAAATTTATATATAACACACCCACTAAGGCTCGGGGAGCATTTCAGAAGAGTGGATGGAAAGACTGTAAGAGCCACAGGGTGGGAAGGAGTATCCAGAGGCATTGCCCCTTCCCGCCGTGATTAACTGCAGCATTCATAACCCAAAATCTCATGGTGAATGTCAGTAACCCCAATGAGGAGGACCCTCAGTGGACTGAGGGCAGGGAGGTGGAGTTATAATACGGTAATATGAGAGAAAATGAGACAAGCACATGATTTGTCCATACAACAAAATTTCTAATTAATACAAATAAAAAATAAAATAAAGATGCTATGGCCACCTACTCATTGTCTCGAACAGCATTTATGAGGGTCTAAGGCACAGGATCAGGAATCAAAACTAAATACAGAACTCACAGTCCATGAAGACAATCGCCACAGAACCACGGTGACAATATCATATGTTCAGGGTTCCTAGAAAATAATTTCAAGGGCACCTTTTTGCTCATCAGCTTCCAGAACTGTAACAAATACCATAGGCAAATAATTTATAAAGAGAAAAAAATTGTTTTAGACTAAGGCCTCAGAGGGTTGATTGGTCCACTGTTTGGGGCCTGTTGCTAGGCAGGAACAGCAGGCAGAACAAAGCCCACAAACCTTATGGCTGGAAAGCAAAAGAGGAAAGGGTGGAATGACACAGTCCACTTTAATGGCCTGCACATAACACCCTATACCGCTCTTCCTCATCCTCATCCTTCAGAGCATCCTGTGCTGTGACCTGAGCCCCCCGCCCAGGTCCTCCCAAATCCAGCTTTCACTATAGTTTTTCCAGAATTCTCTGAGCTGTGTATGGATCCATTAACTATAACTGAGGCAAACAGGAACAAGTCAAATGGTTGGCAGGTGGTAGAAACCAAGCTCACCTGAATGTTATTCAAAGATGTGGGACCCTGCTAAGGGGCATGGAGGATGTAGGGTTTTGCTGAGTCTGGCAGGCTTCTGGGACTGTCTCCTTCTGATAAGGAAGTTGAGACAAAGTCTGAGGGCCCCTATAAATCTTAGCAATCCTGAACACTCCAGCCCCCAGACAGGCCACAGCTGTGCCCTGAGATAAGCAGGCAACTCAAGGCCTAAACTTAGTCCAGCTGCAATAACAAACCTAAACAATAAGGCTATATTTCCTCTGCTGACATCACCATTCTATACATGTCTATTATACATGTATAGAGTCACATAGCCCCCTCAATTTATCTATGCAAAATAGGTATCCAAAGAATACTGGCCCCTACCAATCAAACTCATGAGATGCTCACAGATCTTGCCCCTACCAATCCCCTTGTTTCCTATACGTCTACCTCTGACTTTCCTCTATATAAACAATTGCTCTCTATACAATAAAACAAAAACTGCCCACTGTCGCTTTTTCCCGAGAGTGCTCATCTCTTATCCAGCTCACAGCTATTCCAAGCCTCTGCTCAGCCAGCTCCATGGACGAACAGGGAGTTGATGCATGCTGCAACTTCCCCACTAACCCACGGACCCGCACAAAGATGTCTAAATAGTCCTAATAATGATCAAATGACAATGATATATTTCAAGTAATAAAATAATAAAATTTAATTATCCATTTTAATGTGATGGGTTAAAATTTATTTTGGAGAATGGACTGAAGCAGTGGGTTAGGTGACATTAAGGTAGTTAACTTCAGGCCTAGGTGAGAATCACTTAGCACGTCCATTGCACCAACTTGAGCAGAGTACATATGAGTGTGACGAGAGAAAGGCCATTTAATAAAGGCAGCAGCGCCCAACACTGGCTTTGCTTGGTCCTCCTAACAACGATGTAAAGTATGGTTACATCTGTCTTAATGATGAGGAAACTGAAGCTAGGGAAGTTATCCGATTTATCAAAGTACTCAGCCAGCAAACAGCAGAGGCTGATATAAGAACCAAATTGGTTTGGCTACAAAAACAAGGTGCTCTGTACCAAGCTTCCCATGGTTTTCATGTCCCAGGAACAAGTCTCTTGGAATCGAGATAGAGATGAAAGTCAGAGACACGAGTACAAATGCCATCTAAAGCTTCCATGCTGTGATTCCGTTGTTCTCCGGTGCAGAGGCAATCCCACAGAGCCACAGCTTGACGGTGCAAGGGAAAGAGATGATGTGGCCCTGCAGGGCCTGAGATGACTTGATTTCCATTCCCATTAACTGGCAGCCTGGGCCCCATTACTTAGGATAATTAACTAGAGTCTCCCAGGAGTGTCCCCATGTCTCCTCTCTCCCCTCTCTGATGGCTAGAGAGATGGCAAAACACCTCCATGAAAATGAACCCCTCTGTCTCAGCTCCCATATTAAGGCCATCTTTAAATTTTTTTCTCCCCCCTCCTCCAACACCTTGATAATGTCATCGTTTTAATATGATTTCCAAGGATAAAGAGCTCTGAGGAACGTGTGTTAAGCAATTACCCCAGGGATCGGCAAATACAAGCTCATGATATTTACTTAAAATTCTCAATTTGGTGGGTATGTCAAGGTCTTTATAAACAAAGCTGACTTGTTCAGGGTTAGCAAATTAGCACCGCGTCCAGAATAATCATTTCCAGACGTGGAATGACATGTTCTTATATTTCTTCTTTTTCACTGGGGACAAGTACCATTTCAGGCAATTTGTGAGCTATATCCTGAAGATTGCATGGAAACAATGTTCATTAGAAAAAAATATCTAGATTGTTTTTTTGTTTTCATGATGCATTCATTTCTTCCTATGGATGAGTGTTGAAAGAGAAAAGAAAGAACAGCAATAGTAAAGCACTACCCCACTGTCTGAAAGTGTGTCACCAAGTCACTTGTGAGGCAATAACCTACTATTTGAAAACAGGGTGATCACAGGCACCCAAGTGGATTTGTTTCAGAGAAGTTGTTCACAACACTGACAACAGAACAACCACTTGAGCCATTCTGTGGTGAAATTATTTTTCTCAGTGATCAGAAGAAATAAAATGTTTTATTTCAAGGTAGAATCCCCCTCTAGCCCAGGCTGACCTTGAACTCACTCTGTAGTCCCAGGCTGGCCCAGGTGATCCTCCTACCTCTGCCTCCCAGTGCTGGGATTAAAGGTGTGCACCGCCACACCCAACTAAAAAAATTTTTTTTAATGTTACTCTATTTATAAAAAAAAAGAGAACTTTCCCAGCACTTCAACTTTTAGGTTCATACCAAAAGTAGCTGAAAATAGGGTTCAAACAGATATTTGTATACCCATGGTTATTGCATTATTCACAGTAGCTCAAAAGAAACAAACAAGTAACTACCTCAGATGGATATATACACAAAATGTGGTATAGATGCAATGCCATAGCATCCAAACAGAAGGAATAAAATTTTGATGTGTACAACATGGATGGATCATAAAAATATTATGCCTCTGAAAAAAGGCAGAAAAAAAAACACATACAGATGGAAAATTGAGGTCAATGGGGCTGAAGAAAAACATCATTGTTTATTGAGTATGTATTTGGGGAATGACGGGAAATTTTGGATAAAGACATGTGTGATAATTACATTATCATTGTGACTGTTTTTAATCCCACCAAAATTTACACCTACAAATCTTTAAAATGGTCATGTTTTATATAATTTAACACTGATTTTTAGAAAGAGATGTTTCTGGTCTTAACATAAAAAAATATTCAGACTACATGGTATGATGCAACTGTCCCCGGTCTATAAACTATAATAAAATTAAATATTAGAGGACTAATTTTCAACCTTTTTAAAAATTAATGGACCCTTATGCTGGTGAGATGTCTCAGTGGTTAAAGGGACTTTCTTGCAATGCCTACTGACCAAGTTTAGTTCCCTAGTACCCATGGAAAAAAATCCAGATGCACAAAGTGGCACATACATCTGGAGTTCATTTGCAGTGGCTAGAGGCCCTGGTACATGCCCATATATTCTCATTCTCTCTCTCTCTCTCTCTCTCTCTCTCTCTCTCTCTCTCTCTCTCTCTCTCTCTCTCTCTCTCTCTCTCTCTCTCTCTCTCTCTCTCTCTCTCTCTCTCTCTCTCTCTCTCTCTCTCTCTCTCTCTCTCTCTCCTTTGAAAATAAATATTTAAGACCAGAACTGGGCCTTTGAGTAATCTTCTTGGAAGCCTTGGAGCCTCTGCAGGAGGAGAGACAAGGACATCGTGCCTGGGAGCCAGGAGCCCCCTCATTTACCTTGATCTAGAGGGAGAAGTCACACAGGCTACCTGTCATGGTGTGAATGTGAAATGTCCCCCACTGAACCATGTAGCTTGAACGCTTGATCGCCAACTAGTGATGCTATGGTAGCTGTGGCCTGTTGTATAAACTTTTGGACACGGGGCCCAGCCTGTAGAAGCACAGTTGTAGGCTTTGGGCAACCATGTTGTAGCCCAGCTGGGTTCTAGCCTGAGCTCTCTGCTTTCTGATCCATGCACCAAATGGTCCCATTGTCATGTCTCCTCCTCCCCTCATGGTGGACTGCACCATCTCAAACTACGAGTTCCCTTCCATCACAGATGTGGAAGAAATAACTAACGCAAGATCAGCAAAAGGAAATGGCTTCTCCATGGGTTATGATGTCTGGCTCCATTTAGAATCCTAGAGAAGCCTGCAAGCCACAGATAGGATAACCGGACAAAGGACAACCATTCCTAGTCCAAACACCAAAGGCTTATGGGTGAGATTTCGGCTTTGCCTTTCTCAGAGCCTATGGTCACAAATGCTGAATGGTGACTAATTTATCTTAGAAGAAAAAGCCTGTATGTGGTGCCTTCAGCTCACTACAGTATAGTCGTGTTAATAAGCTACTGCATTCGTCTTGAGGACTACTTTTGAGACATGCCTGCACACAGATGTCTTTTTTTTTTTCTCCATGGAAAACTTAATAATATCCCTTCTGACTGAAAAAAAAGAGGTTTTTATATCCGGTTGTAATTTGGAAAGGAACCACTAAAATTATACATTTTGGAGGAATGTAGGAAATAAACACCCCTTTATTACTGGTTATATGGTTCTATTTTTAGTCAACTAGTTAACTTACTATTCTCTACGAATTTTAGATATGGGCAGCATTTTCATGCACTTAGTAGAAATTGACACTTTATAATCCGAGGTTAAAATTTTCAACAAATTTGAAATATTTTAAATAATGATATTGTTTCTAGGTCCCAATTTAATAAATATTCAGCATGTTAGTTTTTAGCAAATCACATGATAAAAAGATTTTAATGCAGACTATTCTATTATGTGTCTATTAAGTGTACAAATCAGCACCCAGAGATGAAAAAAAAAACTAAGAATAATGAAAAGTAACAGGAACTGTGTATTGGAACTTTTCAGACAAATAATGGGTCCTTTTGAAATTTTTAGAAATATCGAGCCTCACAGTCAGATGGCTGTAATTAAGTCTAGCCTGGCAGTGGTATTTGACCATCCCCAAATCTAAATATAATATCGTGTTTTATTCCAAGTTCATGTGCACCCTACCATATAATCTAACAAATTCAGCCTGACAGTCGAGTTTTCCATAACAACATCTGCCCCCTGAGGCACAACCTCCCATTGTCACTGCCCCGCTGAGCTCATTGTCCTTTATCTGTATTTAATACTTTCCCTCCTGAATTAAGACAAATGCCAAGAGTGAGCTGGACTAAGGAGCACCTTCCATCACCTGCTGTGATGGAAAAAAAAATACAAACATGCTCTATAGCCAGTCAAGAATGGCTTGGTTTGCAGGAGGTTAAGATAAGCACCCTCGACTCAAAAAAAAAAAAAAAAAAAAGAGAGAGAGAGAGAGAGAGTGCGATTATTTAAAGATTCATTTAATCTCTTCCACAGGTCTATCCTTTTATAACTATGATTATATGATTATCTGTAAATATTTGTCAGAAATCCACTCTTCAAGTCCGCCTCTCATTGCTCTGATAAAGGATGCACTTGAGCAGTGTTGACCAAGGGCTATGTGTATCTCTGCTGGTGTGCAGGGAATGTAAGGAAGAGACAGTGAGATTTCCATAGCAATGGCTTCATTTGGATGGGTGTCTCACATTTATTGCACAAAGCATTGCATATCCATTTCGTGTAGAAATGTTTCCTTTTTGAGTAGTTTTATCTAAACTAAAAACAAGTAAAGAATTGCAAGTTACTATGTAAACAAGAATTCAGACACAATGGTATGCCAAAAAAATGCACTTGGTAGAAATACTTTATAGTCCTAGGTTAAAATTTTCAACAAATTTGAAACATTTTAGTAACTACTTTGTTTCTAGGTCCCAACTTACTGAATATTCATCATAAATGTTGGTTTTCAGTAAATAAAACAAAAAAACCATTTAATGCAAATTATTCTATTGTGTGCCTATTAAGTAGACAAATCAGCACCTCTGAATGAAAAGACTAAGACTAATGAAATAAAAATACGCATTTGAATTTTTCAGATAAATTATGAGTCCTTTTGAAATTTTCATAAATATTGAGAAAATGATAAAAATAAGAATAAATATTCTACAATTATATAAAGCAAGAATAATTGACTGTGTTTAGGTCTAAAAATATGAGCAGGAATTTCCAAGATGGTAAGAACCAGGCAAAGTGATTCCAGACAAAGAAAGATCCCACAAACTCTGAAATGAACTGCATGTGTGTCATACACGAGAACTGCAGTGTTAATATGACTAGAACTGGAGAGTAGGGAGGGGCAAGAATCGGTTATGCATTGGAAGGCAACTAGGGACCAAGTCAGAAAAGATTTTTTTTTAACCATGAAGAACTAACTCTATATAAACCCTGAGAGGCCATCAGTGTTGTAAGCAAGAAGTAACAAGTCGGCCTTAACATTCTGAAAAGATAGCACAGGTCCCATTTGAGAAAGGGTAAGGAGACTGAGAGACAATTTATGGAGATAGGAATGAAAGGACTAGGAGATATAGCTTTATAAAATATTGGTGAATTAAAAATGATAAGCTAACAAGCACAAAGCATTATTAAAAGTGATTGGTATGTCCCTCCGTGTTAGGACATACCTAATATACATGAGAGAGACCCTGGATTAAATCCAAGCACCATGCAAAACTGAAAAAAAAAAAAAAAACAAGAAAGAAAATAGAAAGTTGAGAACCAAGGGAAAAATATACATGTACATTACAGCTCTTAATCTCTCCCAATTTATTAGAAATATTTTAATGTTGTTATTTTAATGATAATTCATGAGTATAGTAATAACCATGTGCCTGATGAATATATGAAAATGCTAGAATCTATTATCATTCAGAAAAAATTGACATTAAAAGAAAATAAAGTATCTCTGATTTCCCCCTTAGATAATGTTTAGAATTGGCCATAACAATGTGACTGAAAAGATGGTCATATAATGTTGGTGGAAGGTTAACTGATATTGCCATCAGGTAAACCATCACTGTGATTTATTTTTTTTTTACTTAACCTAATTTATATTTTTTCACATTTTGTTCACAAGGCTATGTAAGAAGAAGGAAAATAGAGGTGTTACAGAATTTAGGGGTTAACTCAGCATATTACAAGCTTTATTAAGTCAAAACACTTATTCCCTTATCATTTGCATTTTTTCTCTGAAAAATAATAAAGAAATTGAGTGCCTAAACTAGTGTAGGACAGGTAGTCACAGAAAGCAGAATATGGATCTGGGCTGTATTTGGGTAACAAAATTTATAGAATTTAGTCACCTAAATTTAGGGAAATTACAAAGGGGGAAGAACCAATGATGTCTTAGAAAAGACAATAGAAGGAACTTTAGCAAATGGAAATAATAGTTCATCTTTGAGACTGGATAGATTTGAGGAACAAATGAAATATTCATAGGAAAATAGCCATCAAGGTGTTGAATATCTGTGTCTGCATGCATAGTATATTAAATCACTAGAAGAAAATAAAACCCAAGAAATTGTGGAGGGGAAAAAAAACATGAAATTTCCAAAAAGTATAGAATATGAAAAAAGAGAGGACATCCAAGGAAAAACTTTGGGAAAACTAGCTTCTAAAGGGAGGAGAGAGGAAACACAGCAGGGAAGTGTTTGAGGACTGTCCTCCTGGACCTCAGTCAGCTGGTCTGGACTCCTAGGTCTGGACTCTGTTACAGTAGTGGGCAGGTCAAAATCTCAGCCTGTCTGTGTTTACATGACACTCAACACACACACACAAAAAAAAAAAAGTACCAGCAACGGTGAACTAATGCATCTGCTTTGTGTGAGAGCATACATCCTTGTTTCCAGAGGAGAAGGGGCATCACACAAAATGAAATGTCTTAGCAGCCATATGGATTCTCAGTCCAGAAACACTTGCTCCCCAAATCTGTATGCAAAGAAATTGGCAGGAGACTAGCCACCCCTCTCTTCTCATGCATTATTGAAGAGTCTATGCCCTTTTGCATACACACAAAAATAATCATATTAGTCCAATTGGATTAGTTCAATGCATATCATTTGTAAAGCCCCTGAGGAAAAAAATGGAAAATACTTTCCTTTGTTTTCAGAAAATTTGATTGAAGCAGATCATACATATGTTTGCAAAGGATGAAGAGGCAGATTAATTTACACAGGTAAAGCCACAGGGAGCTTTAGTCATAGGCATTATTTCCTAAAAAAAGACTACCTGAAAAAATTAAAATAAAACATCGTCAGTGGGTAGTTGAGCTACATTAAAATGTACTCTAATTGTCAGTACTTACACAATAAATCCTAAAGTAAATTTATAAAACCAAATCCTATTCTACTGTCCTTTGATACTAAATCCCATGGTAAGTTTAGTTATAAAAGCAAGCACTAGCATGAGAAAAAATATATAAGCATATTAAAATGAAATTTAAAATTAGGAGAAATGAGACTATGCAAGTAATAGAAATAAAAAAATATTTTAACCATCCCTTTGTCTTTTCTAGTATTTCTTGGTTGAAAAAACAAAAATCACAGTTTTAAACCACACATTTAACATTTGCTATTAAGATGGCACCCAAAAATAAAATGTCAGTATTAGGACTATATTTAAACATGGGTCATCATGTCCTTATTAATGAATTCTAATAGGACAAGAACTAGGCAGTGGTCATCTGCTGAGTCATCAGACAGCATTGACGTCTTTCATTATACAGGGATGTGTGTTGTAACACTCTATTATTAACACAGCAGTTATACATTTCAAATCTTCATGGAAAAATAAAATTATTCGTTACCTAATCACAGATGGAAATTCCAAATCCAGTTACATATTTTTCCTCAGAACACAGATTAAAAAAATGTTTGTCACCCTACTAAACCAGAGAATACAATATTGCTAAGCCTCAAGAGGTGAAGACAAGAGATTTTCATCTATGCTGAATGACATTTAAAATCTCTGTCCTCTATGCCTTCTAAATAAATGTAGCTCACAACATGAAAGGAAGGGATCAGAAAGAAATAAAGGGGGAAAATTGAGGCAGGATGACGGGCTCATTAAAATGTGCAGAAAGCATCTCCAACTCCCTGGAGAAAGCTGTTATCGTGAAATAATCACATTGATGAACATGGAAAGAGTGGACTCCGGCAGGGGCCTTATATTGCACCCAAGAAGTTGGTGATTATATCCTGGAAATGTGACCCCGTGAAAGGCTGGTTTCTTTGTTGCTTAATAGAGTTCACAGAAAATGCTTGTCTCCAAAATGAGATTTCTCCCCTATTTGCTGTGCAGCCTGGGAGTCTTGACAGGATGAGCAGGGGGCGATTTCTCCTAATCAAGGGGGGATGTGAACCCCTGGGGGTGGAAGATTGCAAGCAATCAAGCTCAACTCTTGCAGGGAACAGCACTGCCTTCTGCTCCCTTGTCAAGTGGACATAAAGGAAGGGTTAGGAAGCTGCTAGAATTTGGTAGAAATGAGGATAATAGGTCAGATGGACCCATTTGTCTTAGTAATTATCCCATTTCCATCTCTGGGGCTCTGAGAAATATTCCCTTGCTGCCTGAGCAGCCTATCTGCAGAGTGTGCTTAGCTCTTAATTAAAATCTTTGTTAGTGTTTCCATTTTATCACCCTGTTACTTCAAAAATCACAGGCATGCTTTAATATGAACACATGGACAGGCTCTGTAAACTGTACCAAATAGAAGGTCTTCCTCTTGGTATAGCAGAACTATAAGACACCGAGAAAGGCAGGGCAGAGAGGGGCGATGTCACATCAAGCAGGACAGCCAGAACTGCATCTGCAGGAGGCCTTTGGAAACCATCTCACAATATGGGTGTTCAGACAGGAATAATGATTTCCAAAGCTTGATGGTTTCTGGTTCACATATAATTAATTTATATTTAAAATGAAAAGTAAAGTACTAAAAAAAACCTCTAATTTCTTTCATGTTTGCTAAACTATATATTAGTATGTGTTCACATATATGGATAAATGCAGTAAAAGGATTAGAACAAATACTCCACTATTAATAATGACAACCTTTATAATACTGTCAGTGGGATTAGAGGTAGGAATGAAGGAAGACTAGCTCTTTATCCTGAATACAGTCTTTAAGACTATTTCGAAAATAAACTGCATTCACATATTACTTATGTAAACAAATCTTTAAAAGATGAGAACAGTGTGGTTATTCCATGACTGGATCTGGCTTTGGACATAAAAGAAAATTAGGGCTGGAGAGATTGCTCAATGGTTAAGGCACTTGCCTCCAGTGCCTAAGGCTTTGGGTTCAATTCCCCAGGTCCCACATAAGCCAGACCCACAAGGTGGTGGCCCTGGTGCTCTCTCTCTCTCTCTCTCTCTCTCTCTCTCTCTCTCTCTCTCTCTCTCTCTCTCTGCTTGAAAATGAATAAATAAAATATTTTAAAAAAAGAAAACTAAATAATGGGCTCAGAGATTCCCCCCTCAAAAAAAAAGTATAATTAAGGAGAATTTCAAAATTCCAAATGTTCCCTGAGGTTAGGTCTACTATGCTTAAAAGACTCTGTCTCAACATGATCGTCTTTCCCTAGACCACAGTTTGGATCTTAAAGGATCATGTGGTCTCCAAGCAGAGTCTAGTGGTAGTCTAGTGTCATGGTTTGATCCAGGTGTCCCCCACAAACAAATGAATGTGTTCTGGGTAAATGATCCTCAAATGATGGCAGTTTGGATTTTACAACCTCAATGGAGCTGTGTTGTTGGGGGCGGGCTTATGGGGTTATAAGCCAGCTTCCCCTTGCTAGTGTTTGGCACACCTTCCTGCCGCTGTTTGCAGTGCTGTGGCAGAGGTGATGTCCACCCCTCTGCTCATTCCATCGTTTTCCCTGCCAGTATGGAGTCTCCCCTCGAGTCTGTAAGTCAAATAAACCCATTCCTCCACAAGCCGCTTTTGTTTGGGTTCTTTCTGTTCAGCAACTAGAAAGCTGACCACAACAGTTTTGGTACCAGGATGTGGGATCATCTGTTGCTGCTAGAACCCTGATTGTGTGGTTTTGGACCTTTTGGAAATGATCTGCAGGAGGAATATGGACGGATTGGAAACCTTGTCCTAAGAGGTGCCTTGCAGTGTTGTAAGTACAGCATGATGGATCATTCTGGTCAGAGTTAAAAGACCTGAATATAATGAGAACTATGGATTGTGAGGTTTGGCTTATGAGGGTGAGAAAGAACTTTGTCAGGACTGTGCCAGAAGCAGTTTGTGTGAGAGGCTTGCTGCGTTCTGCTTGTCTGTGTCCTGGGAACCTGTGCAGGGTTACTTGATGTAAAGATGGACCGGTGTGGGCAGATGGACATGGCACAGAAAGAAAGATCTTTGGATCGAAACTGCTGCCCGTTCATCTGCAACTGTTTGAGAGATGACAACCACTGAGATTGGGCCAGCTGGCCTGCATTGGAACAACAGGAAGAATGCGGACTCTTTGAAGTAAGGGGCCTGAATGCTTTGATCCCCCCTGGATTAAAAAGTTGGTAGCCCACCTGGTTCTGTGGAATATAACAAATGCAGGAAGAGAGGGTCATTGGATTTGCAACACAGTTCTGTTTTTGAAAAATGACCATCGGCATGTGAAGCAGGTGTGCAAGGTTGCCTGCATGGAGCCCGATGGAGCCATGAGGATGAACTGTGGGTTGCAATGGAGACCCAAAGAATTCCAGGACTATGGATGGGTGCCAAGGCGAGCTGCCAGCATGAGACGAAGTTTTCCAGGACTGTGAGTAGCCGAGCTGGAGGGGCGGAATTGAATCTCTAAGAGACTTGTGTTATTGGTTAGAATCATTGAGCTTGGAGTTAGAGATTGATGGTGCCCTGTTTGTTTTAAATCTTATATTGGTCATCTGTTTTTGCTGTGCCTCATGTTTTGCATTGTGAATGTTCTGTGCCATTACGGGTTTATTTTTGGTATTATGGCTCAATTGAAAGCTGCGGGGACTTAAGAGTTGAGCTGAACACACTGTATTTGCATCATGTATGATTATTAGTTTGTGGGGGCCAGGGGCGGACTGTCATGGTTTGATCCAGGTATTCCCACAAACAAATCAATGTGTTCTGATAGATTGATCCTCAGCTGATGGCAGTTTGGGTTTTACAACCTCGATGAAGCTGTGTTGTTGGGGGCGGGCTTATGGGGTTATAAGCCAGCTCCCCCTTGCCAGTATTTGGCACACCTTCCTGTCGCTGTTTGCAGTGCTGTGGCAGAGGTGATGTCCAGCCCTCTGCTCATGCCATTGTTTTCCCTGCCAGAATGGAGTCAGTCTCCCCTCGAGTCCGTAAGCCAAATAAACCCATTCCTCCACAAGCCGCCTTTGCTTGGGTTCTATCTGCGCAGCAACAAGAAAGCTGACTACAACATAGGTCATTAGTGGAATGCCCTTCTGAGGAATATTGGGACCCTGCCCATTCCTCTCTCACTCTGCTTGCCAGCCACCATGGGGTGAGCAGCTTCCCACACCATGAGCTCCTTTGATGATGTTCTATCTTTCCACAGACCCCAAAACCACAAAGCCCAACTGATTTTGACCTGAAACTTCTAAACTGTTAGCTGAAATAAACTTTCAATTTAAGTTGATAATATTCAGTATTTTATTACAGCAATGGGAAGCTGACTAACTTAAACTCTATTTCCTAAAACATTCCTAAAGCAAAACTAAAAGAGGTTTTTAAATGATCTTTGCCTCTACACATAATTTGCCCGTCTCATCAACATGTAAGAAGCATGGCCCAACCTTGACATAATGATGAAGTGACTTCTAGAATTGTTGTGGTTTCCATGGTGCCCATACATATTATCCATGCGTTAGACCTTAGGAAAAACACATAACTGAATTGCCATGTGATTATAGTAAAATTTACATAATCTCACTTATTAACACAATGGGCTGATTGATAGTTCAGATTGTGAAAATTCAGGTATGACTAATATAACTAAAAGGTATCTTAAAAAACCTTCTAATAAAATACTTGAAATGAGAGCTAAAACACCAAGTGAAAATATTTTTAATTGTGAATTTTCCACTTGAAATATGATCTGTACCCTGAAGTCAGAACTGGTAGATTACTGTTCTCTATGACAGTTACATCTGCCTGAAGTCCCAAACACTCAAGTCAGTGATGTCTTGGTGACAAATATGTTAGGAAATGTTAACAGTTAAAACCAGGCACAAAGCAGTGACTTCATCTTCTCTCCAAGTTTCTCAGAGCTAGTTCATCCACGTGTCAGGAGCTACTTCTAGAAGACAGGGCCAAGTTGGCCCAAATGTCAAAAATCCTTTTAGCTAAATCCATTTGACCAATAATATCTAACAATTATGAACTGTGTCTAATCTAACATGCTTGAATGCTCTCACTTAAAGGCAATAATTAAAAATATTGAGTTATATAAACCTTTTTTCCCAGAATGTTGGTTGACAAGACACCCCACTGGTTATAATACAATCATCAGTCAGAGCTTTGTATATTTAATGTTGAACATATTATCCTTCACCAAGGAAGAACTGAAGACTCTCATTATTAATCTTTTTTTTATTGTGTTACATTTCTGTTTCATGGAATATCTTCCATTTAGTCAAAGGAGGGAGGTAAGGGTCTCTAAAAACATACAGCAAGAATAAATGCAAAAGCGAAAGGAACAATTCATAAAGAATTTCTCTGTGGAGCTAGAGAGATGACTCAGAGCTTAAAAACACTTGCTGTGCAAGCCTAGTGACCAGAGTTCAGAGACCCAGAACTCACAGAACCCACCAGCTGAATGCAAGGAGTACACTTATCTGTAACCCCAAAAGGACGTATGACAATGGGATGCAAAGGTGGGAGAAATCCAAAGCTACAATGGCATTTACAGAGACAAAAAAAAAGAACCTGTCTCAAACAAAATGTAATGAGAGTATCAGCATGTCAAGATCCTCTTCTGAACATCATGCATGCACTGTGGCACATAGCACCCCCACAAATAGAGATACCATACACAATTAACACATGTGCACCCATACGCATATAGACACCATATACACATAAACATACATGCACACACACAAAGATCCTGTCTGCAAAAGCAATGGCAGGTAAGTGTCCTTTCTGCTTGTACATATGCACCTATACAAGAGAAAGAGAGAGAGAGAAAAGAGAGAGAGAAAGAGAGAGACAGAGAACCTCTGTGTGTAAGCAGTGGTAGGAAAGTGTCCTGTATGCCTACACATCTTCAAAGAGACTTCTGAACCCCTACGTTGGAAGAACTGCCCGCAGCAGAAGTGCATTACATTGCAAAAACGCCTTGAATTAAAGCTACAAGGCACTGAAAGAGGTCATATAATGTGACCCACTGTGGAAATTTCCATCCAGATGGACATTCCAATTCCTTGTAATTGCCCTTAATATTAGGTCACTTGTAGCCTTCTAAAGCTAATCTGCATACTTGGCCAGATGCCTCCCTATTTCTTAATTGTAAGCCACAGCCTGCAGTCTTTTCATTTTACCTCATTTGTCCCTCCAGGGAAACATATTGCAACTGATTTTGAACCATAAACATGTTTCATGAAAACATAGAATTTCATAGTCTACCTTTAAAATGTTCAATAATGCCATTATTTTATGAAGAATCAGATAAAACAATTGGCCCTTTCATTTTGCATGATAGGAATCAGCATTCCATTAGCAAGTTTATCTGTTTATTTATTTTGAGAGTGTCCCATGTATTCCAGACTAGTCTCTAACTTGCTATGAAGCCAAGCATGATGTTGAACTTCTGATCTTCCTGCCTCTATCTCAGGGTGCTAAGTTCGCAGGTATATGTCACCACACCCATTTTACAGAGCGCTGGGAATCAAAACCAGAGTTTTGTGCATGCATGCTTGGCAAGCATCTACCAATTGAGCTACGTCCCCAGCCCAGATAAGTTGACTCTAATTATGAATATATAGTGAATACATGAAGACAACTTTTTATTTGTCCCTATTCATCAGCTTCTATTAGTGGTTCTTAATCATGTACAAAGTGGTTTTAAATCATATTGTATGTAATTTGGTAAAAGAATAAATCATGAATTATAGATGCAATTACAAATGCCTCTTTCAGTATTAGTAGTACTACTTACCAGGTTCTAGGTTTAAATTGATGATATTTTCTAAAGCCAATTCCCAACTTCAGAGTTTCTAATTCAACTCTTCAGGAATGAGATTCTTGATCTACTCAGGAGTTGATCATTCTCTGGTCTTGCCTGAGACCACCAGTGGATGAATCATGTGGTTTACTTGAATGGACTTCAGGTTAAAAGTGTCATACAGACAGTATCTGTATTACCTATACCTAACAAAGAACCTATATCCAGAATAAATGAAGAACTCCTACAAAATAAATCCAGAGAACCACCACCAAAAAGGGTCAAATGTGGAAGTGGTACTTCCTAAAAGCACATGTCCAAACTGAGAGTAAAATAAGGTGGTTATTATTGTTCGTCACTACTCAAATGCAAATTACAATATTTTACAGTACCACCAGAAGGGCTAAGAGGAAACTGAGTGTTGTCTCAAATTAAAGCTAATTAAACTCTCAGATGCTGCTTTTGGAAATGTAATTAGCTATGAATGTTTTGGAAGAGTGTATAGCAATATCAGCTAAACTGCACATATCTGAAGTGACCCCTCTCCTGAATGAAAAATGGCTTTGTGTACATATTCACCAAAAAACATGTAGAAAAATATCCATTGTTCTATTCATAACAGCTCCAAATTAAAAAGCCATAATGTCCCTACACCATGTATTATCACCAAAAATATGATATGGTACTGAGTATGAACATCCTTAAACATTAACCCATTTTTCATCCATTTTAACTGTGAAGTATATAGGATGTGTAATTCTAATTTTTGAAATAAGAAAAGCAAATCTATAGTGTTCCAAATCAAGACAATGGTTAACCTTGGGGAAAATTTGCTAAAAGTGAGTAGGTATAATGGAGACCTCTGGGAACGATTATAAAGGTGGCCTCTGGGGTGTTGGTATTAATTTTGGTTTTGATTTGTGAGCTAGTTTCATGAGTTTATTCATTTTCTAAACCTTACACTTTTATGAATGTAGTCATACACTGAAAACAGCTAAAATACATGTAACAGTAAAAATAGTAACTTTTTACTAGGATAGCATTTTATAATTTGCAAACTGTTCTCTCTTATTAATTCATCAAAATTCAGAATATAGTATTTATATGAGGAACTGTGTTAGGTTTTACAAGAAAGTCTAGTAGGATGTGTTCACTAACTCTAGGAGCTTAGAGAACAATATACGTTGAAGACTAAACTGTAGCACACTTGCGCTCCAACTAATTTACTGTCTCCAGTCTACCAAGCATTGGGCATTACCAACATTTTTCCTGACTTTCTCAGAAAAATCACTTTATTCTAATTAACTCACAAACAAAAACATCACACTACTAGTTAAGATGGCCACTGAAATACTTTCTTACCATCAAAACACACATCTCAGTGAACTTACATATAGTTAAGAACAGACTTTTCCATGGCCATCCTGAAGTAATTGAGCTATTGATTCAAATAGCTTTCATTTAGACTTTATACTTTCACGATTAATTACATTTTTATGCTAAAAATACTTGGTCATCACAGCAGATTTTTCATTTCTTCAAGTTGAACTTCTAGATTAGATCAACCCCAGTAACTGATGTCAAGCATTGCAGGCTCAGTTTTACCCCTTGATGAAGCCCCAGTGGTGAATGAGACACGATGTGTCCCTTGGCAGACAGAGCCCACCGCCACAGCAGCTACAGTGGATGCTTTCTGGGCCTGGTACTGGTGTGCAGCAGCAGAGGGCTGAGTGCAGATGGGGGTACTATGGCTGGTGGCTCAGCTTCAAGTGCTAGCCAGAGTGCAGCTCTCAGCTGGCTGGCTGCAGGGGCCACTAGGGAAGTGCAGCTTTGACTTCCCAGCAGTATCAGATCCTAAGTGGACACCCCTCCTGCCCTAGAGGTGCTAAATAATTGGAGGTGAGGAATTGGTGGTGTTAGGGATCAAACGTATGGCCTTGTTCATACTATGTGTATCAGTTACCATCTCAGTCTAAAGACAAAACACCCAACCAGAAGCAGCAGCTTATGAAAGGAAAAGGTTTATTGCTCACCGAGGGAACGTTTCATCGCAGAGGGAAAAGCATGGCAGGAGCAGACAACCAGACCTCTTATCTCCACATCAGCAGAGAGGAAGGAGACAGACTGCATTATGTGGGGCTGGACTATAAAACCCCAAAGATGGGCCCCTAAGGGACCCACTTTGGCCTCTAGCAAAACTCCATGACCCAGTTGCTCCACCAGCTGAGGATTAAGCATGAGGCTTAATCACAAACACAGGAGGCCATGGGAACATTTTACATTCAAGCCACAATACTAGGCAAGTGCTCACCACTGGGCCACATCCTCAACTCAACATTCTCTTACATGGAATAATTTCAAGAATATGAAGAGTTTCATGTGATGTTTGTTTTCTTTTGGAAGCAACCCAACATTATGAAAAGGAAAATAGAATGACAGTTGTAGAAAAAAAGAGATGAAATTCTAATTCCTAAGTCTTGAGGTACAGGGGAGACTGAGAAGTAGATCCTCCATGATTTCTTACTCAAGAGCCTGATAATTTAAATTGACTCACAACCATTGGAAAATAAGTGTGAATTCCATTCCAATATGTTTATTAATTTTATTTTTTGCATAATATCTAAAAGGGGTCATGGACTAGTTTAAATTTTTATGCTAAAATTCAAGAAATTTCAGCTTTTCAAATAAAATGTCAGCCTAAAAGAAAGACAAGAGAAGCTACAAAATAACAGTGAGAACAAAATTATGAGTATTTCCAAGAAAAAATCTTGATACTTCCATTCATTAAAATGGAGGCTTCATAAATGCATCAGCCCCCTGTTAATCAATGTCAAGAACTAGTACATGGTCCCTTTTAGACATTATATGACCATTTGTATCAGTGGCATAGTATTTTACATAACTGACTTTTTTTTTTTTTTTTTGGTTTTTTGAGGTAGGGTCTCGCTCTAGTCCAGGCTGACCTGGAATTCACTATGTAGTCTCAGGGTGGCCTTGAACTCATGGTGATCCTCCTACCTCTGCCTCCCGAGTGCTGGGATTAAAGGCGTGCACCACCATGCCTGGCCTCATAACTGATATCTTTAAAAGCATGTGGATAGAGTCGTCCCACATAAACTCCTGTGTTTTGAAGCTCGGGCCCCAACTGATGGTAATTTGGGAACTGGAGCCTTGCCTCAGAGGAGTGGGCTTATGAGTGTTATAGCTAGCTTCCCCTTGCCAGAATTCAGCTCACTTTCAAGCTACAGTGCTCCGCCTGCTATGGCAGAGGTGATGTCCAGGTTTTTCTAATGCCATGTTTTCCCTTGTCATCATGGAGCTTCTCCACCAGTCTGTAAGCCAAAATAAACCCTTTCCTCCCATCAGATGCTTTGGGTCAGGTGTATCAGGAAAGAAAAGGTAACTGCAAAACCATGAATGCTTCATTATTAGCATGCAAGCCTTTTATTATAAGTTTAATCCAATGCCTTGAAAAAAAATGGTGGTCCACAAACATCATCCTATGAAATCATAGAGCTGGAGATATAGCTCAGTGGTAAAACGCCTTGCATGTACAAGATCCTGGGTTCAATCCCCAGATCTACCACACACAAAATAAGTAAACCAAGACTTCCAGTGAAATCATCAGCTTTAACTGAATCTTCCAGGAACTGTGATAATCTTTGATACAGCACCTGAATCATGTTAGGCTGTGTCTACAGGGCTAGGCACCTTGTAAACGCCATGCTTTTGAGGAGCATATTTAAGGCCTGTGAATAGTAAGTACAATGTCAACACTATGTTCAACTTCCAGGGTCACAAAAGTGAGACAAGTTTCCTCCCTCAAAAAGCTTCAGTTATTGGAAGTAAGGTACACATATCCATGTGTTTATGTAAGAGGCTAGTATAGCATATAAGAGGTATGAACAGGATGCCTTGTGTGGAGAGGGGTCTGTTGGCTCTGAGTATGGTATTTTTGTCTGTACAGAAGCTTTTGAGCCTGATGAGGTACCATTGGTTAAGTGATTGTTGCACTTCCTGGGCTACTAGAGATTTGCTCAGAAAGTTTTCCCTACTCCTGTCTCATGCAGAGTTCCTCCTTTTTCTTTTCTTCTAGGGTGCTCAGGGTTACAGGACTTATGTTGAGGTCCCTGATCCATTTGGAGTTGATTTTTGTGCATGGTGAAAGGAGTGGGTCTATTTTTATTTTTTTTAACACATTCTTATCCAATTTGTCCAACACCATTTGTTGAAGATGCTATCTTTGGCCCAAAGTATATTGTTAGTACCATTGGCAAAGATCAAGTAACTGAAGTTACTTGCATTAAGAGCAGGGTCTTCAATTCTATTCCACTGGTCTGTCTGTCTGTTTTTATGCCAATACCATGCTGTTTTAGTTACTATGGCTTTGTAGTATGTTTTTAGATCAGGCATGGTGATACCTCCTGAGAAGGTTTTTTTTTTCTTAGAATTGTTTTAGCTATCCCAGGTCTTTTGCCCTTCCAAATAAATTTTAAGATTATTTTTTCTTATGTCTGTGAAGAGGTTGGGATTTTTTATTGGTATGGCACTGAATCTTCAAATCGCTTTTGGCAGGATTGCCATTTTTAACTATATTAATTCTCCCTATCCATGATCATGGAATATATTTCCATTTTATCACATTCTCCTCTATTTCCTTCTTGAGCATTTAAATGCATTAGGAACAAAACTATTGGGCCTCCAAAGAGAAATTCACTTTACAAGTGATTTACAAAGAGGCTACTCACAATAGAATCTAGCCAATTCAGAAATTTGTATCTCAGTTAACCTATACTGATCTCACTCTCCGATGGAGATTCTGTTTGTATTTTTCAGAAGACACCAAGAGAGCTATAGCCTTTTCAACCCTACCAAGGAGCCACAGGCTGATAGCTAACATCCTGGCAAGAGATGTGCCACCCCAGACCTACCATAGAGGATTCACATGGAGCCCTGCACAGAGTGGTGGGATAAGCAAGAGACCCATAACCACAGCCAATCAGTCAACCCAGGATAAGCCAGCAAGACAGACACTAACGATTTTCAACACAACCTAAAGCAGAAGTACAGAGACCCCCTCAGACCTCAACAATAAAGCAGCCTTAATACTCACCCACCATGACTCAGGGAACTGAGCGGAAGAGGGGGCAGACAGATTGTAAGAGTCATGGTGGAGGAGAATATCCAAAGACATTGCCCCCCCCTCAGTAATAACATATAAAGAGGGGTGGAACTGGGTTGACTCCTAGGCTATCCATAACCCCCTACCCCATGGACTGATCCAGTTTGCCCATGGAATAGGACACCCAGTGGATTGGGGACAGGGAGGAGGGAAATTGGAGAATTGAGGACAACACATTATTTGCTCATTCAGTGTATCTAATTATAGACAATGAAGATATAATTTATAAAAAAATAAAATAAAATGTAAAACCCTACTTCTGAAGACTCATAGGATGTGGTCACAGGACCTCAATAGACCACACTGGGACTGAGAGGGAAGCCAATTCCTTCCTGGTTAACCCTTACAGTGCTGGAAAATACTATGATAGCTGACAAGGGATGATGGTTACCAACAGTGTGAGCAAGAAGGAGATCCTGCAAGCTACAAAATCAACTAATCAGGCAAGAAGTCCACACCTGTGCAATAGTGGCACACAGCCAATGGTGGGTAACCAACTTTCTTTGAATTGGATATATGGCTTGCTTAATGGGAGGGAATTCTTAACTAGTATAGGGAACCAAATTTTCTATAAATAGGAAACTCATAGACTCCAGAAAAAAAAAAAAAGCACTGTTCTTTGACTAAGAAGATGGTTATACTGTGTTGGCCTGAATGTGAATGTATGCCCTCCATAGCCTGAGGTAATTTTACTAAGTTTGCAACTTGAGTCTCCAGTGGATAGAGCCAGGCTAGAAAGAAGATATCACTCGGGGTGGATCTTATAGTCCAGCCCTATTAGGAGAGGAGGGCTTTATCTGTTGATGCTTGCTGAATGCCTGGTTGTGCCACTTTGCTATGAATCTATAGAGGTGAGCCAGATTCTTCTGCCTGGTGAAATTTTCCCTGGATTCTGCAAACTGAAAAAATAAATCCTCTCCTCCCATAAGCTGCTTCTGGTCACATGTTTGTCCCAACAATGAGAGAAAGTAAAAGCAACATATACATATAAAAAAATCACTCAAATACCTGTGCTTATCCCATTTAATCTAAGCTGCCCACACTCTTGGTTGGAGAATCCATTTTATTTTACATACAGCACAAAATACTGGGAAGATCCAAAGATTCATCCACATGATAAGAAAAGACAGCACACTGCCTGCCATGTGACATGTCACCTCTACTGCCTCTGCTGGGGCCCAGGAGACATCGCATGAGCACTGATCTCACTGCTAGCCTGATAACCAGCTCCAGGAAGATGGTAACAGACACTGTGATCACTCAAATCTCATCAAAGCAGAAATTCAGATTCTGCACCAAACTCAACACTAAATCAGACTTCTAACATACCTGCCAAAGCTTATAAAACATTAAGAAGAAGGTGGAGGAGAGTACAAGAGCCGCATGGTGGGTAGGAGTACCCTGAGACATTCTACACCCCCCCCCACACACACACAGAGGCCTTCATGACCCCAGAGTGAACAACAAAACCCCACTAAGCAGGTGTTTCAGTGGAATGGGGGAATGGAAAGTTTATAAGAGTATAACCTTTTTTAAAAATTTCTTTAAAACATTTATTGGAGTTCATGCCTCTCTCTAATCCCCATAGAATTCTGACTTAGTTCCCAGTACAAGCTATCAGCTCCTTCCCACTGAGCAAATCCCTTAGCTAATCAAAGAGCCATTGGTGAACCACCTAGGCTGGATGCCACTATTGCACAGGTATGCATATCTTGTCTGGCTGGTTGATGCTACATAGCAGGGAGTCCTGTTTGGTCACCATATTGGGGTCATTTTCCCTCAGCAGCTAATGTAGCGCTTTTCAGCACTATATGAGTTAGCCTCAGATTTCAGCATGCTCTCTCAGTGTTCTGTGTCAGCAACTTGTTTCTGCAACCAAGGGTCTTTCTTACCCTATACCTCAAGTGAGTAATCAAGTGTTTTGACAGAAGTCACTCCAGTGAGAAGCTCCCACTAGTCTTTGTCCAAAAGAGAGGCTACACCCATCAAAATCTCTTAATTAACTATACTTATTCCCTTGTTCTCACTCTCCATTCGAAAATCTGTTTTTTTTTTCTTTTACAAAAGGCAGCAAAAACCAAAGACCACAAAAATCTATCAACATGACAAGAAAAGGTAGCTGAATCCCTATCATGAGTTGAGCCACTTCTCACACATCAGCCAGGGTTCAGTTCTGGTTAAAAATAAACTGGTCTAGATCTAGTCCTGAAAATTCAAAAGAGAGCCTGTTTTGTGAGTGAGGTCCAAATCTTTGCATAAAACATATTTTGTCTGCTCCAGGCTATAGTGTTAATAAATCATGTCAAGAAAAATGAAAAGGTCACATCAAGGACTCTAGACAAACTTTTATATGATATTCATTTAAAAAGAAAAATGCAAAACCTATGTAAATCTTTGAAATGAGGATGGGTAGGATAGAGCTCCAAGTCAAATAAGAGAATATATGGATCAAACTATAAAGTATGGATGACGGATCCTTAGTTGCTGGGTCCTCTCTCTAATGATGTGATATCAGCTCCAGTGAAGACAGTTAAAAAAGATTTAAATTTTTTATCCCTTTTCTAGCCACATATCAACCAATTCTGCTTTTTCTTTTTTTTTTAAATTTATTTATTCATTTTCAAGCTGAGATACAGAGAGAGAGAGAGAGAGAGAGAGAGAGAGAGAGAGAGAGAGAGCACAAGGGCTACCACCTTGTGGATCTGGCCTATGTAGGCACTAGGGAATTGAACCCTGGGCCTTAAGCACTGGAGGCAAGTGCCTCAACCGCTGAGCCATCTCTCCAGCCCCTCTGCTTTTTCTTAGTATGCTGGAAAACGATAACTGATCAATTTCAAGACACCATCAATCTAAATTCTGCAACCTCAGCAAGGATTCCAGGCCTGCTCAGCACACCCTGTTGAGCATGCTGTCATTTCCCTCATCAGTTTTCCACCTTTTAACCCAGGTCTTCCTCCTTCTTTTCAGGAAAGCATCTTATTCACTGAGTATAAGGACTGAATATGAAAGCTTATATCCATAGATGCCCAGTGATTGTGAGACCAGCAGATAATCAAGTTCAAATCCCACATTTAAGGGATGACTCACCGTGTTTGGTCCTTGGAGAAGGCTGCAAAAGGAGAGGATAGAAAGTGAGGAGGTAGCCAAAGGGAGCTGATAGTGGTGGTAGTCTTGAAGCTGGTAGATATGGTTGTGATACAGGTGGTGGCGGTGGTAGAATTGATTGTCGAGGAAAAAGAATCAGGGGAGGTGATAAGACACTGACACAGGAAGTGGTGGTAATGAAGGTGGAGGTGATGGTGGCGATGGTGGCAGTAGTAATCACTACAGGGGCCAGTCGTGAAAACAACACTGTAAGTGATAGTTTAAAATAAAAGAAACACTGAAGCAAGTTTACCTATTAAGGTGCAAGACGATAAGGAAAAAAAGATGATAACTGTTGGTCCGAGAGGAAAACAGACACAGAGGTTAGAATACTAATAGAGGAACTGTGCTGCACAACTGTCTTCCATATTGAAAATTCCCATGCTAAACTATTGGCAGTTCCCCTCATGGACCACTAAATTCTGCATCTGCCTCTCTGCTTTTGTACTTCAGTATACCCTTTGCCCAAAAATTTCTTCCTCCCTCTCATAGTAAACTTAGAATCTGGTGCATCTTCGGTCCATGACACAGAAACTACCTCTTCCACAAAGCTTTTTCTACTCTTTCCTGCCTCTTTGATTACAATAAGATTCTTTTGGGCTCTCAGAATACACTGCCCATGGTCCTTCCCAGGATCTTCACTGTTCTTGCAATTGTTTTCTCCACAAGAATGTAAGACCCAAGGGTGCAGGCTTGCAAATACGCTTTTCCTTACTTGCTCAAAGAAACTTAAATGCCACTACTGCTGACATTCAAAATCTACTGAAGCTAGGTGTGATGGTGCACATCTATGATTACAGGACCAAGGCAGCAGAGACAGGAGGATGGTGCGTTTCAGGCCAGCTGAGCTACATAGTGTGATCTTGTCTCAAAATAAACCAAATATTTCCACCACTAGTTAACTAAATTAGGGCCTCATGTACTTATAATATCCAGTTAATTGTAAAGCTAATGTAGCAAACATTTCAGGCTCTTAAGGCTTATGCCATAGTCACATTATTATTTAGTATTTTTAGAAATTTTATTGTGAATTATTAATGTCAAAGGCCAGCCTCAAAATATGGCTTAAGTATTCCCTTGATTTTTTAAATCTTTTTCACACAAACACATACACAGGCACACACAAATTTTGTAATGAATAGCATCTCATATATAATATATTCATCCATGTGCATACACAGTCCACATATTCTCATGTCTTTATCAAATATGTACTTAATTCAAATGTAATGCATACATACTTAAAATTTTATCCAGAGATAGCAAATAAGTTTGACTGAAGTGTTGAAGCAATCAGTCCTCAGTGCTACTCATGGCACCCTGTCAAGGAAACCTGCGAAGCCTTCTTTGAGCTCAAAAACGAGGATTTATGTTTCCTTTTCCCTAGTAATATTTGCCTTGGATACAAGGTGCAGAGGTGATGGCTTGGAGTCCACTTATTTTCCACCTTGTCCCTGTCCCTTAGGAACTTTACGCATGGACAGATTTCTTAAGTTTCTTTTGCCTTAAACTCACCACAGGTAAATGGACAGTCATTGGCTCTCCCAAGAAAAGAGGCTGGTGGAAAAGTTTTTGGTTAGGGACAACCTTGGTAAGGAGATTAAGAATAACAGTCTTGGAAAGCACTTCACTGGTTTCAAAATTTCCCATGGGTTCTATCTCACAGGCCCCTGAAACTTACTTTATCTTAGGTCTGAGCAACTTATCCACAGTCACATAGAATGTTTAGCAGATGAGATGTAGAGAGTTTGCCATTCACTGTAACACCCTGAGGAAGGCAGCTTCCCAAGGAACTGCAGGTAGCATTACCATGGCAAGAATGATTAGATGTTACCATAATTATTTTTTTATTCATTGATCTGAAAGTTGTCAATGTAATAGAAAAAATGATATGTTGAAAAAACAAGTACTCTATTACACTAAAAATATTAAAATGAATGGTCAATATGTTAATACATAACCATTACTTTTTGTGAGCCTGGCACAGTACTAGGTGGCAGAGATAAAAATAAGAAAAAAAAACTTGCCGAATGCTCAGAACTCCTAAGCATTTTTTTTCTTGATACCCTCAAGTCTCTACAATTTTGTCCAAACTTCATAGTGTGGTCAAATGACCTAATGCTATGAAGCTTTTAAAATATTTGCATAGTAGAACCAACAATCAATAATAGAATTTCATATTCAAATGCAATTCTCAAATGTTGATTTTCAGCCTGTTTTGATTCTCCTCTAAGTGCCAGACTTCTACTCAACAACTCTATTTGGATACTTATTATTTGAAATATTGTTACCAAAACATCACTAATCATTTCTCCTATCCATATTCCAACTGTCACCATAATCCTGCTCCTCTAAGGAATTGTTCAGCCAAAGATATATGGCCTCATTTTTGATTCTTTTTTCTCCCCAGATTTCACATATAAACCACCTGTAAAGCTTGTCAGCACTACACCAAATCTGTCTAAAATATTTTCACTTCTCATTGCCTTCCCCACTGAAATTGTCACCATCTACTCCCTGAGGTTGAAATTCAACTATCACTTAGGGATGATGCTAAGAATGTGGTCTCATTACATTTCCCATTTAAACAACTTTAAAGCAGTGGCTTAAATGACATTTTTGTTCCCATATCTTTTATCTCACTCTCTTCATAAGCATCTAAAATATACTGGCATACAAGAGCCACTCAATAAATACTCACAGACTCTGCCCATTCCCATAGTATCATTTCATTATTTTAGAATTTTCAACAATGTTCTTAAGGATGTGATGTGACGGCAGTCAATTATTCTTCATATCTATCTGCTTCTTCATTTAATATATGGGCCAAATTGAACAATTTATAAATCCCTTATCCCTGCTAAAGTTTTTTCTCTGTATCTGTGTTAAGCTGACCTGAATTACAAAATATTCCTTTTCTACCTAATTCACAATGTGTTCTCCACTTTGCTCTTTTGGCTACTATCAATGATGATGAATGTGTGTTTACAGCTCACAAAGCACTTTTCTTTGCATTGTTTCCTTTGACATTCACATCAAACTCTTAGTGCATTATATTTACTCTTTCTCTTCCATGAGTGTGGATTGGGATTTGCTTAAATTCATTTAAAGCATGTGTCTTAGATTAAAAAAATTATTAAGGGTTATTAGGTAGTATTTCAATTTTTTTATAATCATGATGTAGTCCCAGGAGATGTCTAAAATATAATTTTACTAGTATTAATTATCCTAAGTGTTTGAGATACTCTAGCACTGTTTCCAAGTCTTCATCAGGGTCTTTATTAGGCTCTTGGCCAACCCTCTCTTAAGAGCAGTTACTGAATGATTCTGTTGATTTTGTTCATTATCAACTTGACCAAGATTAGATTCACTACAGAGACACCCCCTAGCATCAGTTACAGTGTTTTCAGAGAGATTCAACTGAGAATAGAAGACCTACCCTGACTGTTGGTGGTACCATTTTGTAGGCTGGGATCTCTGTCTGAATAAAATAAAAAGAGAAATATGCGAAAGCAAGCCCAGGACCAGCATTCATCTCTCTTTGCTGCTAGACTGTGGGCACAAAGTGACCAAATTCCTCCCATCCCACTATCACTACCTTCCCCACCACAATGGATTGCATCTCCTTGTTTCTTTTCTTAGGAATTTTGTTACAGAAATGATCAAAAGTAGCTATAACAAATACCCAAAAGACCCATAAGACTAAATCTTACCCCTTCCACCCAGAAAGGGCACTGATTATCTCTCACATTTGTAAATTACTTCAAATTAATGCACTGGCTCCAGAGCACCTTTGGAATGAACAGGAATACAGAATAATCATACAAATTTAGCTTCAAGCCAGCCCAGAAGGTTCAGGCCTCCAACACCAGTTATTTTGGGAGGCTGAGACAAAGGATTGTAAGTTCAAGGCCTGCTTGTGCTACAAGTGAGTTCAAAGCCAGTCTGGGTAACTTAGCAAGACCTTGTCTCAAAAACTTAAAAGCTGGGTTAGAAACATTGGTCAGCATTCATGAGGCCCTAGGTTTACTCCCTAGTACTATTAAGAAAAGATTTTGGTTCAAATCAACACTGTAGAATTTACTGACTTCATGATTATGAACAAGTCATGAGCTTCCTTTTTGTCATAAGTAAAGAATATGGAAATGACTACATCTTCAGAAAAGCTGTAATAATCAAATCAGACAATATAAAATAGGGTCCGGCATGCACTTGGCCAATGGGAATGTCCCCAAACCCCCATCCCATTCTTTTGAAGACATAACACATTGATCCTTGATCTAGTCAAACTTTAACAAATAAATTTCAAAGAAAATAGGAGGAAAGACAAGACAGATTTGGAATAAGGTACTAGATGCATGTTGCTGAATGAGTAAGTTAACTATAGACACATACTAACTCTACATGTTTTTGAGGAAACAGCAATGAACTGAATTCATTTCTTAAAATAAGATAATTATACTTCTGTACCTGAAAAACAGCTGAAATTTCACTGCAATTACATTTTTTCCCTTCAACTTTGGGGCTTTTTTACATGACAATAGGGCTTCTGAACATGATTCAAATTCTCCAACTTGTGAATTCCTCATTTAACATCCTTCTAAGACATGAAGAGGTCAAAGGGGAATTTTCTGGCGCCTAATTCCAATCTAGAATATAGGAAGAAACAAGAAGGCAGGGGAGAGTTGTTTGATTGGTTGGTTGTTGTACTTACTTGTGATGATGAGTATGGATATATATAATGAGTTTTGAGAAGGAGTGAAAAAGCAAAGAACCAAAGAACCAAGGAAGCATGGTTGATTTAATATTTCAAAAGCAAGATAAGGTAATCTTTTAAGGGCCTCTGTACTCTAAGATTCTATCACTCCTCTGATGAGTGCTTCCTCCTCCCTGCATCCCACAGTTTCCAGCATCACCCCGTGTTCTTGCAGTATGTACAGCTAAGTCTGAGTCCAGTGGTTTGTGTTTTGGTATGTGTCTTACATATCTTTATTAAATTGTTTAGATCAGAAGGTCCTCTTGTAGATAATGTTGGTGAGGCAGGAGGAACACAACTTCAGAGAGAACCTCTACTCTGGATGCAGAACACCCACTGTTGAAAGCCATATTGTCCTCTACTTCTCATTCTATGTCTGCAGAACCTTCCCACTTTAATGCTTCATATCCATGTATTTCCACCTTCCTTCTTCTCACATTACCACCTTCATCCCCAATCCTTTTCCCCCAACACATGCTGTGTAATTTTGAGGCTTCAGCCCTTGTCATATCTGCTGGTTTGAATATAAAATGTTCCCATAGGTTCATGTGTTTGAGTACTTAATCCCCAGCTGGTGACAATGTTCAAAAAGTTTGTGGAACCTTTAGGAGATAGAGCCTTGTTGGAGGAAGTATGTCACTGGGGATGAGCCTTGAGATTTTAAAGCCAGCCACATTGCCTGTTTCTTTATCATTCTCTCTGTCTCTCTGTCTCACTCTGTCTCTCTGTTTCTCTCTCTCTCTCTCTCTCTCTCTCTCTCTCTCTCTCTCTCTCTCTCTCTCTCTCTCTCTCTCTCTCTCTCTCTCTCTCTCTCTCTCTCTCTCTCTCTCTCTCTCTCTCTCTCCTGCTGATATGATGATGTGACACTTGCTTTCTGCTTCTCTCATGCTTTCCCACCATGATGAACTCTACTTTCTGGAACTGTAAGCCAAAATAAACTCCTTCCTTAAGATGCTTCTTCTCAGGTATTTTTTCTCAGCAACAAGATAGTAACTGATACATTAAAATATCTAGTGACATTTCCTTCCAAATAAGTGGAAATCTATGTTGAAAAGGGAATTATATATAATTCAAGGGCAGAGTTGTTTGGCTTTAATGTAATAATTTTATATGGTCATTATAAATTTTAGCTGCACAATGATTAAAGAGCTACTAGGGAATTGATGTAATCAGCTTTCTAGTTGTTGCACAGAAAGAACCCAAGCAAAAGCGGCTTGTGGAGGAATGGGATTATTTGGTTTATGGACTTGAGGGGAGACTCCATCCTGGCAGAGAAAAGGATGGCATGAGCAGAGGGGTGGACATCACTTCCACCACAGCACTGCAAACAGCAGCAGGAAGGTGTGCCAAACACTGGCAAGGGAAATCTGATTTATAATCCCATAAACCTGCCCCCAACAACACAGCTCCAACAAGGATCTAATACCCAAACTGCCATCATCTAGGGATCAATCATTCAAAACACATTCATTTGTTTGTGGGGAACACCTGGATCAAACCATGACAGGAATTTAATGATGCAAAGGTCAAAAGGCCTTAAAGGTGGAAAGCACAAAGAGAAGAAACCAAATTCCTAGGGCACAGTCCCAAGAGAACCTAAACCAAACTGACCAAGGAAATTTTGGACAACCAGTAGTTTGGGCCAAAAGCCATGGAGGTGGGGGAACATGCATCCTCTAAGAGAGAGGATGAAACACAAAGGTTGGATCCTGAAGAGAAGTGGTGGAATTAGAACAAAGCACCTACTAAGACCTAGGATTGTCAATATTTGACAAGACAGATGGGAAGAAGTGAGGGATTTTTTATCCTAAACTATCTGTGTACAGAACTCTAGTGAAAATATGATCAGGAAGCAAGGGAATGAGAGGCTATCCCTGCACACACAGTCCTCTGATTAGTCTAAGAGTAAGCAAGTAACAGTAAGAAACTCACCTGGAAGAGTCTTTAGCCAGCTGTGGTGGCTCCTTTTGACGCCCTGGCTTACAGAAGGATTAGCAACCACCCTGAGCATAGAGAATTTCTGAAGACTTGATTATTTTTATGAGGCTCCCTGGAACTAGCACAACTAAGACAAGTAAATATTGGCCCATCAATCTCTTCGGCAATGTTTTTCTTTCCTTTCTTTGCTATGCTCTCATGAGAAAAATGGATGATCCCCAGGTTAAAAATCAGGGCTGGGAAGATTGCCCAGAGGTTAAAGGCACCTGTGTAAAAAGCCTGCCTGCTGAGGTTCAATTCCCCAGCACCCACATAAAGCCAGATGCCCAAAGTGGTATATCTGTCTGGAGTTTATTTGCACTGGAAAGAGACACCGGTGCGCCCATATTCTCTCTCTCTCTCTCTCTCTCTCTCTCTCTCTCTCTCTCTCTCTCTCTCTCTCTCTCTCTCTCTCTCTCTCTCCTCTCTCTCTCTCTCTCCTCTCTCTCTCTCCCTTTCCCTCTCCCTCTCCCTCTCCCTCTCTCTCTCTCTCTCTCCTTCCTCCCTCTTTCCCTCCCTCGTAAATAAATAAATATCTTTTTAAAAGAAATCGGAAAACTCAGACAACTTTTTAGGAGGAGGCGCCTCAGATGTTTCGCTGAAGTTAGAAAGGGCTGTAGCTGGGGGTACCTCTGCCCTCAGTTTGGGGTGGCATCTCCTTAGTTGCTCCCAGGCAATCTGTGAGAGGAGAGGAATTTTCTCCTCCCTGGGGATAGACAGACTGTCCTGAAGGTCACCTTAAGTCCACACTGTGATTCTCGGTGTTTCTCATCTGCAGTGCTCTCCGGGGCTCGGGTGAGAAGCAGCAAGTCTAGCTGGACTCCAGCCTCAGGCTGGCAGCCGCCCCCAGGGCTTCGCGCTGGGTCGTGCAACGCAGACCCCCGCCCTGGATGCGGCTCCCCCAGTGGTGGAAACACAGAGCCACTGCACTGCGACACCCCGCCAGGAGCGGCTTCCCGAGCCTGCGATCTGCCGGGGCCCTGGCGACAGCGCCGAGGCCTTCGGGTCGGGAGCCTCGGAGCGGACCCCGGGATTGCTCTGCCTCCCCGAGCCCAGCCGCCGCGACCCCACCTACCCGTGCCGGCCCTCGGGTCTCCGGGTGTCCCCGCGTGGTCCGCAGCTCCAGCGGCCGCCGAGCTGGCTCCAGAAGCCGAGGGGCAGCGGAGACTGGCGCGAGCCGGCAGTCGCGGCACCACGTGTCCCAACCGGGCTGGCGCTGTCGGAGCGCACGGGGCTCGGTTCCCCCAGCCTGAGCGCAAACCCGCCGCCACGCGGGGAGTCACCGGCCCGCGGCCCAGCGGGGCCCCAGCCTCCGGGGCGCGTCCGGGCGCCTTGCGGACCGCGCGATGGAGCCGGTCCGCGCGAGAAAGGGTAAGGTGCGCGCGTCCGGGTCGGGGTCCGAGGACCACCAACGTCTTGGGTGCAAAGTGGGCGGAGTGGGACGGCGACCCCCAACCATCCCTTCCATTAAGGGAGACATCCAGGATGCTCGTGGGAAACGGGGCGTCAGGGAGCGCCCCGCCGAGGGATGCTGAGGGCTCTGGTCCCTGTTGGATTTGTTCTGCATCGGCTTGATTTTTGTAACAGTGAGGTTGGCCAGACCAGCGTATTGGCTGTCAGTTTTGCGTTTCTCTGCCCTGATTGTCCGCATGGGCTAAGCTTTGACATGGCACTTTCCCAAAAGGAGGGTTCAGTTAGTAGGTGTCTCCTAAAGGCCTGGTGGATCTTTCCCCATCCATGGACAGTCCTAAGGCCTCAGAGGATGCTCTTCAAGTTTCTGTTTCATAGAGTATCCTAGGCAAACAAGGTGAACAGCCCAAAGCATCCTGTCATCTTGATGGCTGGAGTCAACAGGTTTGAATTTTAAAAAGGTGTGGTGGGACAGAACCACAGAGAAATGTAAGCTTAAAATTGCACTTAGAAAAAGATTCTCAAAGCTTCAGGCAATGAAGCCACTTGGGGAGCATTGCTGTTCAGCATATTAGTGTGGTCAAGAAGACTCATGATTCCCCAGCACCCTCTCTTGATGGTCTAGTCATGAGGCAGTTCCAACCCCTGAATCTCCCTTCCCAGAGAAAGGCCAAACTTGAACCGCACAGGTCAGACTCTGCAAATGGAAGATTCTGCTGCTGCACTGTCACCTTAGATACCTGAGGGGTAGTTTAATATATAGACTCAGGTGTTTTATTAAAGCTTGCCACTTGGATCTCCAGTTGCCTGGCTGGAGGAGGTGTCACCAGGGCATATCCAGGGGTCCAGCCCAATGGTGTGATTGGAGGCGGACCTGAATTCCAGCCCAAAGGTATGCAGAGAGGTTTGAGGTCTCCCTGGATCCTGCTTGCTGCTGGTTTGTGTTTGCTGCTGCTTTTTGGTGTGTGTTTTTGGTGCTTGCTTCAGTTTTTCTCTCTCTGCTTGGGTCCATGAAAGGGAGCAAGCTTCTTCTCCATCTATGGAACTTCTTCTGGATCTGTAAGCTTGAAATAAATCCCTTCCTCCTCTAAACTGTGTTTGATTTAGATGTTCATCCCAACAATGTGAAACTGACTGCAACACCTGACCAGGCACATTGGGGAAAATACCTTCTTCCATCCAAATGGGTACTCTTGGTACAAAGGAAGTCAAAGGCTCTGGGTGCAAAATTTTTCTCCGTATGATGTCGTAGAGAACGGTACACTTGTCATTTTAAGAATTGTGAAGTCTTTTTTTTTTTACGTGATTCAGATTTTGGAGCAACAATATGTGATCATAATGCAAATTTTGGTTATTTAATTTGTTTGATTATGGCATGATTTTAATGAAAATACAGGTAAAGCTTGTTGTCCAAGCCATAGTTACACTCCACATTAATAGGTTGTACTTTATTAGCTGGATCTGAATGTCATGGTCTTTAGTATCAGAATGGAAGCTAGTAAATAAATCAGATGTATTCCTTAGGTAAAGTACCATATTGAAATATATTGGCCCCACGCTTCATTTGGGGGGATGAGCTAGTGAGGCTGGCAGAACACAGTGGGTATAATTAGCCAGTGGCAAAGACAGACCAGTTATCTCCTGAAGTGATCTGCAGTCAAGGGAGGTTTTCTCATATTTAATCAGTGGGTATTCAAACTAGTGATTGGTAGCGCTTACACAGAGGGTGAGAGAAATGTGACTCTGTGGTTATAGGTATCATGAAGGAAGCCTCTATGAGGAAGGGAGGGGTGGGCATATTGACTGTGGTGGTGGCTACACAATTCTACTCATTGGATAAAATGCCAAAGCTTTAGACATGTTACACCAATATCAGTTTCCCAATTTTAATGTCATACACAAAATATAATCACAGTGGGATAATTGGTCATGGAACCTATCTTCACTAGATTCTATGAGTTTATAGTCATTCCACAGTTAAAACATTCTTAGCATCATTTTATAAGTACATCAATTTCCAACATTGCCGATTTTTTATCTAATTGTACACAAAACACATGGTTTTATCACATGTGTTGTCTTAAGTAGTGAATACTTAAAATCCTAGATCTACAAATTTATATTTGCATATCTTTCATTTATATTTTAAAAGAATATACATACATTTAAGGTATTACCACTCATGCAAGGATACCAATATAACCCAATCATACAAAGTATCTTAGCAATACGTATTAATTTCAGCATGGTTAAATTTTGCAGAAAAAGGGGGAAATTATTCTCTTATATTTATTATGTTAAACTAATAGTCTATGTTTATCCTTCCTGGTATTTTATGAAAATATTAAGATCTTGAGTCTACAATTGCCCTTTCTTTTGAACAACAGAATGTGCTTCATGTGATAAGCTATACCATCACCATAACCATCCATCAGCCATACCTTCACCTTGCAAAAACAACAAGAGAGACTGGCTTTCTATACAAAGAAACCAATGATCATAAATACTTCTCTCTATGAAAGAAATCTAGAATACAAATTAAATTAAATATTGGAAAAGTCTTTTCTGGATTTTAAGAACTATCTTGTTGGGATTTTCTTCTTTGAAAGTTGGCCACCAATGGAAGAAGCCTCAAAATTCTTAAATGTAATCCCGATGGAGTCAAACTAAATCTTTGGTACCTTCGACTGAGATCCTAGTAGATCTACACTTCTGATCAAAGTAGGTCCTTGTGCATGTAGGGATATTGGATTTTCAGAATCTCAGATTTACTAGCATCTTGGCAATTACAAAGTCCTAGCATTTTGACAATCTCTGAATATGGGCTGTTCTGCTATTTACTTATAATTACTTAAGCAATCTATTTTTTTAATTTAGACTTTATAAGGAATAATACCCAGAAAATATCACATTTTATATGTTAATTACAATTCTTGTAATTCTTCTAATTGTACACACACACATGTGTGTGTGTGTGTGAGAGAGAGAGAGAGAGAGAGAGAGAGAGTTATCTGACAATGACCTAAAATCATCTGTGTACTACTAGTTGTACACTTAGCACACTTTGTCGTTGAAAAAGAAAGCCTAGATTACCTGGAGCAAGTAGAGAACATATAATATACAAAATGGACTCTCGACTCTTTCCCATCTATGATCCTGTGAAATGCTTGATTATAGAGTACTTTAGTGCTAGGGTTGCCGTCATTAGAAAGATCCAGTTATCAGTATACCGAAATGTGATATAAACTCACATAATTGCAGCATCTCTACTTTCACCCCACCAGAAATCCTCATAATAACATCCTGTGAAAACTTACCAGTTACCTCACTGGAGGACATATGCTTCACCACATGTCCCAAGCTGACAGCTTATAGGACAATTTCATTCTGCAGATGTATTTTACCTTGTTTTAAAAATATTTATTTATAAAATACTGATATTTTTAATCAGGAGAATTAACACATTAAAAAATCCAACTTTCTAGTCTCCTTGGGATAATAACATGGGCTAAGTTGACAAGTTCTAAGTGGGGCACAAGCTTTCTCCTGCAGCGTCATTGCCATTCTACTTGATGGTACATTGAGAACTTGGATCATTTGTGTTAACTGTCTTAAATATGTATCCAATATGACCTCTGTCCTACCCATTTTTCAGATCTACTAGTCCCAACCTGATCTATGAATATATAAATAGTAATGTTATGCTTTTTTGAATTATTCTTTTGAACTTAGTCTTATATCAAAGCTTCCCTGTTTTCTAAGCACTCAGAAAGTTTCTTTTTATTCATCTGTGCCACAATACTGCCTAATAATTCATTTAGATCTCAATAATCTGTTTTAAAAGCTTCTTTCTTTACTTTTTGAAGAGCAGAACTCAATGTTTCCTTTCTGGATTTCCATCTTCTTTATAACTTTGCACCAGGGTTCATCAAATGCATTCACAATGGTACCATGACCCTGTGTGTAAAGGATAACATTTTAAAACCTTGGTTATATTTTGTCTGTGAAATGAACTAAATAGTGCTAGGAGCACTATTTGTCTTAGGTATTATGTTCCATTGTCAAATGTTATTCTGATTTTTCCTTATCTTGAAATAATCTTGAGATTATTTTTGCTTATCAGTGAATGACAGGAATATAAAAAGAATTCTTATACTTAAAGTCACCCATCTGTATTAAATCAACTAAAATAAGTACTGTGATTATACTTTGTTTTTGTTCTTTTCAAACAGAAAGTGACTTTTTATTTATTTTATTTTATAAAGTTAACATTAGATTCTAATCTTCCTGACATTCTAAAATGAAGTCCTTTGTTCCTGAAACCAAACTTGGATTTTCAATTATTAACATTAAAGTACTAATGGAAAAAAATATTATCATGATATTCATCTCAAACTTAAAAATAACAATATGCCATCATAAAATGTGACAAATACTGATGATACGAGGTAGAGATGACAAAAATAATAACATTCTGAATGGGGCCTCTAGGTTGAATATGCAAATTGAGCTTGAGCAGAGTAATGGATAAATACAAGAAGTTATCTACTTCTCTGAACATCTGAATATGTGAAATATGAATCTAATCTCAAAAGAGAGATTTTTTTTTGCTTATTCCCTAAAGAAAATGGTGAACTCTTGATGACCCAACCAAAGATTTGAATTGAACCATAAAAATCAATTTAGGTTCAACCTACTATTAGTGAGCTTTTCTTTCCCTGGGACCAAGATGATATATTTTGTAGCATAAGTGAAGAATGATAGGAAGTAATATTAACCAGTCTTCCCCTTTCTTACTTGGTTTAACGGGTGCCCAGGGAGAGTCAATTTGTCATTTCATCAATTTCACACCATTAATACACATTAAACTAACTTTAAAGGGGATGGAATGATAGTCTAAGTGAGCAGGAACTGTTAACCCTAATGACCCTTAAATGCACATATTAGAGTGATGTGTGTCTTTAAAAAGCACCATTATGGGTTTTTTTTAAGATAGAGGAAGATAAAGGTATAAACTTTATATGGTCTAGTTCATCATTATTTTAGATGTTTTTATTCTTAGTGAATGTAAATGGAATATGGCTACTATATAGTTATTTCTTAACTTTACAGGAACTATAGCCCCCAAGAAGCTGGTCTTGAGGGCTTTGTCCATGGTGCTGAACCTGGCTCTTCCTCATTGGCCCCACCACAATGATAGGTACTAAAGGGAAAAAAAAATATTGGTATTTCTTTTTATTAATAACTTGTATAAATACAAATAATGACTTAGAAATTCACATATTTGTTTAATTTTGTAATCAGTTGTAGCAAGAGAATTTGAAAACATCATTAAGTTGTGTATTTTAGTAATTGGAGGTTACTAAATATTTGTTTTTAATTTATTTGAAGTTTTTTTTCTTGTGAAATTTTTATCTATTCACTCTTGCATTTCCTTTAATTATTAAATTGAAATACAGCAGTAATAACAAATGGTTCTTAACTTCTGTCTGTTGACCAGAGACGTTTCATTTTGGATTTTTCAAAGGCCCATCTTTTGAACATTCTTCATTCAATTTCAAACCAGGAAAAGTACTATTTTCCAATAATTAACCATGACTTTCTTATGTGCCTAGAGTACTCGTTGTCAGTTTAAAATTAAATCAGTAAAAATGTAATACATAAAAATCCTGACATATGGCATTTGCCTTGAGACCCTAAAATTTACACAAATATTATTACACAAATAGAGCACAAAGTAATATGTATCACTAAAATTTAAGATTCCTGAGTGACTACACCTGTTTGGCATTTTTACTGACTTTCCCGCAGTCTCTACCTCAACTCCTAACATATAGTAAGTGATCAATACTTATTTTTCCCTGTTAGAAGTTAATTGAGCAAACCAGTATAAAAAGAGCATGTGTTTGTTCACATGGCTCTGACTCACAGCTAGCCCCTTCAGAAGGGGCTTGCATTGACTAGTCTCCCTGTTACAAAACTTAATATTTTTCTTTTTTTGCCCAATGTATTAAATTGTACAATGCAGATATAAGTAGTTTTTGACAGTGTGCATTAAGTGATAAGCACTGAGGGGTGCCTATACTACTTCATTTAATGATTATATTTGTCATTTTCTCTATAAATGAGGGCTGTTAAGAGAATTTAAGTAACCCAGACAATAATTAAGAATTTAAATTTTTATTTTTTTATTTTTTAAATATTTTATTTATTCATTTTCAAGCAGAGAGAGAGAGAGAGAGAGAGAGAGAGCACCAGGGCCACCACCTTGTGGGTCTGGCCCATGTGGGACCTGGGGAATTGAACCCAGGGCCTTAGGCACTGGAGGCAAGTGCCTTAACCACTGAGCAATCTCTCCAGCCGGAATTTAAATTTTTAGCAAACACCTAATCTTGAGTTTTAAAACCATTCTTCCATAAATAAAACCATTATTTCAAAATCCAAGCCAAGTCTTGAGCTAACAGTAAAGAATCACTTTTGCCCTTTTCATAAGTGGGCAAATGAAGGATGAAGCAAATCAAGCCAAGAACCAGAGGTATCCTTCGGATTTAGTTGAGAAGAGGAGAAAATAAATGATAATGGGAAAGAATCTGTAGTCCTCTCTACTGTCTGCTTCCAGTTGGCAATGTTTTCTGAGGTAATTCTCCAACTATTAGTGTTTTCTCCTATTTCTTCTTGTGGTGAAAAATAGCTACGGCTTGATGTCCAGCCAGACTTGAGGAAAATGTTCCAGGCAAAGGAATATTAACTAAACTAATATCAAATACTTGGACATGCAAATCAATTATCATTAATACATTCAACTCATTCACAGGCATATCATTAACAAACACTCCAACTGACTTTCTCTCATTTTCTCAGCTTGATTAATATTTCTTGTCTTTATATTCATTTTTGGCACGAAAACTTTTCAATCTAGCATCTATTTGGTCTTCACCATTAATCATCACTGAAGTTGATCCAGAAAAGTCCTCATTCATCTTAAACTCAACTAAAAAATACCAATACTAACCCCTTCTCATTAAAAAGTACAGGAAGAAAGGAATTGGCACAATACTTGTATTTAACAATTTATAAATAATCATTTAAAAATTTGCATTCTGACATCCAGATAAAGAATTCCAAAATGAAATGTTAAAACCAAAAGTGCTAAAAAAGACTTCATATACAGGCAATAATGAAACACTCATTTTTCTCAGTGGAAAAGGTAAGAGACAATCTGATTTTGCTTGTTAAAATGAAGATGAAGTTATGGATTAGATGAAATGGCTGATAAGTCAGTTCCGTATATAACATAAAATATCTATAGAGGCATGCAAATTGCATATAGGATGACATTTTCAATTGTTTCCTTGCCATTGTATTATGCATTTTGTTACATAGTCCAATTATATAACATTTGATTCAATTATCACAAATAAGAAGAGAACAATAAATTTCAGTTTTATGGATATTAGAAAAACATCTAAAAGCACATAAACCATTTAAAATTTCTTCTTAAAAACATGAAACTTAACAATACCCTGATCTCTATTCCCTAAACATACTTTTAAAAGCATCAAATGACTTGATATTAAACTTACCTACTTTAAAATGCTTCATGTTAATACGTAATTATATTGCTTGTTTTCTTTGAAAGCTCTAATTTTGTCACAGCATTTTTCATTCCATTATGCTGTTTGTAGTTCACTGCTGTAAAGAATGTGTTTTTTTTACACTGACTGCTTTTACACATGCTAATGAAAATATTACACACCAATGAAGAGAAAATGAATAAAAACTCAATGATCATTCCTTGACTTTCTTAATAGACATTTAAAATAAATCCAATTTTTGTAAAGTTTAATATATGTCTCTTTTAAAAGAGATGAGGTAATAATGTAACCACAAAATTGTAATTGTCTGGCTTCGTGTATTTTCTATGGCTTATTTTACTAGTATACAGGGAGGTCTCTGCTGAGATTTATTTGCCCCCATCAAGATATTTTAGCTGGAAGATTTGTCAGACTATACCAAGGTTCTTGGAGCAAGCAGGAATGCAAACTACA
Source organism: Zapus hudsonius (assembly GCA_004024765.1). Lineage (NCBI taxonomy): Eukaryota > Metazoa > Chordata > Mammalia > Rodentia > Dipodidae > Zapus > Zapus hudsonius. Next base: position 30,167 of record PVHP010004598.1, on the reverse strand, counting down.
AATTTAACATTAGCTCTAGAACAAAGAGCGGCTCCAGAAGACACTACACAAGTACAGATTTCTCTGATTTCATTTAGAGAGTAGAAATAGCCACCTGACTCTTGGCCCATTTAAACAAGCCTCAACTCTTGCTTGCTACATGTTTCTACTTGTCTGAATAAGTCATATTTGATAACAAATTACCAATAGGTTGCTTTGCTTTTGGTTATAAATGAGGAATATTTGTTTTGCTAAAGAGTTATATTCTTGTCAAAGATCTGTCATGCCATAAGAAAATTAAGGAAAATAGATCAGCTAAACCAATTATCATTATAAATTTTCATTATCATCTTATAAAATGTTGCTAATTCTCAAAAAAAAATCCATCGTTGGCGTTAGGAGTCTGGGGAAATTTTTAAATGTCAGGTAAGCATTAACAGTGAAGAATTTATACTGCCTGACTTATAACTGCTGCAAAAAAAAGAATTATAAAACATGTACCCTAACTTTTGCTAGGGTAGAAAGTAGTCTTTACTTTCTTCGAATCCCACAAAATACATTGTGTGTTCTTTACCAGGAGTATGTACAGGCTGATGACAGAAGAGATGCTAACTAAGGAGCCATGTAGCTATTCCCACACTTGCCAGATTGAGAGCCTGTTGAGTGACAGAATTTCAATTACTATCTCTTCTGAGTTCATTCCAGGTTACACGATTTTATGCTACAAGCTTTATCTTAGAAAGTAAGTGAGAAATAATGCTCTTAATGTAAAATCATGACTATAAATGAAGTCCATTGTGATATATTGCCTGCTTTGAGGTTGTGAAATTATATTTATATAGCACATGGGAGTTTATACATGTTCTCTTGGTTGGGAACGGGCCCAGGCTAGGATTAAAGGGTCCCATCATCTCCTAAATAGAAGTGCTATACTATTTATTTAATTATATAAGGTGTAAATTTCAAAAATAGCTAACACAAATGTCGTAGTCTAGTTTACATCTTTTTGGATTCTTGAAGGCAAAGTTGGATTTAAATATAGCTGTTATATTTATAGGCTCCAATCCCACTGTAGATTTCTGAGAGAATTGCTTTCCTCTGTACTCTTAAAAAATCCTTTGATACTGTTCTTCCTCTTCACCTCATACAGCTTTAAACTCCTCAGTGATCTTAAACATCCCTTGAAACTGTTTGTCCTCTGCACCTTATCCAGCAAAATCAGGTGCCAAGAAATTTGTAAGACAAAGTAGGGAGTGGGGTTTCCAGATCAATCCATGCTTCAAGCCACGGGGAATGAGAACAAGCATATTGGTGTAAACATGCATTTAGCTCTTAAAACACAACACAGGGTATCTCATCTAAGAGTTAATATATTTGGAGTCAGGTCTTGAAAAACAATTTTTTAAGTCAAAAAGGTATTTAATTTTACTTTTCCATATCTAAATATAGCTACATCTAAATTTAAAAAGCAACATTTGAGCTGTTCCACAATGTTTATCACACTGCTGTCTCTTCAACCTATTTCAGTCTGACGTTTGGAAAATGTCCAAGCTAGCTAGGAATTAAAGAAAAATGGATATACTACTTCATTTACATGGTCATTGAAAGATTCCTGTTGAAAGTTCTAGTACTGGGCCTGATTCAATGTGTGTACCTAATCTGAGCTAGTTTGGGCCTTTGTTCTTATTTACCTTAAAATTAACATATCCTAAATCAGATGTATGCATTGCCTTTAGAAAATCCTTCCTGCCCCATACATTATGTTGATTTATTTGTAGATGCTTTTTTTTTCAATGGTTGATAATTTGGGATTGGAAAAATAGCATTGTAAAAAAAAAGCTTGCACTATGTGGTGGTTAAATTTTGTTGTCAATTTGACTTGTTTAGTAATCCACAGTAATCTTTGGTGGATCTCTGAGGTTGTTTAAAAAAAGGATTAACTAAAGGAGGAGGTCCCTCCTCCAGAGTGAGCCCTTCCTCTTCCTCCAGAGTGGATGGCCTTCTCAGTAGGGCGCAAGATGTAAGGAAGCTCCAGGGATAGTAACTCTCTCTTCCTTCTACCCCCTTCTCCCCACCCACCCTGTTTGCTGGTGTGTGTGTGTGTGTGTGTGTGTGTGTGTGTGTGTGTGTGTGTGTGTTATTGGTGATGGCTTCTTTCTCTGCTTAGATCTGTGAAAGGGGGCCAGCCTCATTCACCATTATGGAACTTCCCTTGGATCTGTAATTTCAATAAATCCCTTCCTCCCATAATTGTGCCTGATTTGGAGGTTCATCCAAGCCTATGTGACTGACTATGACACACTGTCAGCATATAACCTGAGTTTGATGCTCAGAACTAATTAAAATAACAGGCATGATGCTCAGAACTAATTAAAATAACAGGCATGATGGTAAATGCTCATGATTCCATGGGCTAGAAAGATGGAGACAGGAGAATTCTTGAGGATCCCCAGCCAACTAGCCTAGCTTATTGATTAGCTCAGGCCATGAGAGAACCTCTTTCAGAAGAGGTGGACAGCACTGCAGAGTACGAAACCACTGGACAATGTCCTCTGTCCTCCTCACACCAAATCTGCACATGCATCTGTACACACTGTGCACACATAGAAATGCATATACATATCATACACACAAAAGTAAATAAATAAATAAATGTAGATTAAGTCAAAGTTTTGCCTGGGAAATTTGTATTATTTTTATAATTCCTTTCAAAATAATGGGTGGAATTTAAAGTCTTTAAGGTCATGTTGATAATGTTAATATATCTAAATATTAAAATAAGAAAATGTCTTTAGCAGGGCATCGTGGCACACACCTTTAATCCCAGCACTCAGGAGGCAGAGGTAGAAGGATTACCATGAGTTTGAGGATAGCCTGGAACTACAGAGTGATTTCAGGTCAGTCTGGGCAAGAGGGAGACCCAACCTTGAAAAAAAAATCTCAAAAATGGCCTGAAAAACCTAACAACCCAAGTTCAATTCCTCAGTACCCGTTTAAAGCCAGATGCACAATGGTGACAATACTCTGAAGTTAGTTTGCAGTGGCTGGAGGGCCTGGCACACCCCTACTCTTTCTCTCTCTCCCTCCCCCCATTCCTGATTACAAATAAATAAAATATTAAAAAAAGAAAATGACTTTATTTTGGTCCTTAGCATTTTTTAATTGAAAAGTCTCCAGGAATTAATTTGTACATATTATTTTTAAATGCCTTAAATTCTTAAATCATTGAGAATGGCCATTTTTGTCAATTGACATCATTTCTTTAACAGCATTTCATGAAATTATAACTCATGTTATAATATTATATATGTTATAATATTATAATATAACGTAATATTTGCTTCTATCTAATCAACGACATATTTCTAGCTCTTTTCTCCCATACCTTCCCTAACACAGAGAGGTTTCTCCCTCTAGTAGGAGTGTCCAACCTGCATCCCATGTGCTGCCTGGATCCCAGGATAGCTATGAATGTGGCACAACACCTTGTTTGATGATAGCATTCTGTCACATTGCTAAAAGTTTGAGCACTCTTGCAAGGTCTCAGTCAGTTTAAATGTTGGTACACCTGACAGCCGTCAGAGCAATCTACTACATGCCCAACTCCTTTGTCCTTAGTTTTTAAAGGAAATCCCATTCTTCTTGAGTGCCATATCCACCATTCAATTTATTAAGAAAATATATAAGCCATTTTAATCATGCAGCTCCTAGACAGCAAGCTTTGAATCTGAAATCAGAGATTTCAAATGTGTTTTTCTCTCCCAATTGAGTTCTTATTAATTTATGTTTATGTGAAAGGAAAAAAAATCCACCTGCTTTACTGTGGAAGTGGATTTAAGCAGCTAATCTTAATAATAGGACTTCAGATTCAAAGTCGCTCAACTATAGTTCATTAAATACACAAGAGCCTTAAAATTACTTGCATGTACTACTAACAGCAAACAGCCTCCAGACCACGTAGATAATAATGGTAGATGCTTTTCTTATATTACAATATGTCTATATTAGATATATACAGAAGTGGAGTGAAAAAGAGATTATTTCTAAAATTCACTTTTATGTGTTTTCTTTTTCATTTTTTATTCATTATTGAAATTGTGTCAACAGGGGTAAACAATCTCATATTAAATGAAAATGGAACTTTTTATTATTTTGAAATCAAATAGGGAATTTAACACTCATGTTGTTAGTTCATTTTAACTTTATAAATGTTCTTTAAAAGCACTTTTGACAACAACTCATTTTTAATGAAAATTGGGGAGAAACATACTATCTTTGTTTTTATATTCAAATATGTATGAAGCAGCGACAGCATCTTCAGTGCCTATAAACTCATGGGCACAAACTGGCTTTAAATTCTTATAAAAATCATAAATACAAGATAAAGAAGTAAATATATATAATTTATATGAACACTCCTAAAATTGATTAGAAACTGATTTATTTTTATTGTTCAAGATATTTATGAAACACACAGCAAAAAAAAATAGTTTGAAATTTCTCAAATGCTTTGATCACTCAAATTATTTTAAGGTAAGCTATTCTTAATTCATGGGCTGGAATACTAAATTCCAGGGGAACTTAGAACTCACTGGGGCACTGTTATAAGAACACTCCAAGGAAGACCATCTGCCATCTTCAGTGAGCTTGCCCTTGTCCCCACTGAAAAGCAGGCTTGTAGGCTGGAGAGGAATACCCTGCTCAGAGGACACATCTGAGATGATTCCTTTGTGAATACACACCTGCTTCTACTTCTAATGGCATGAATAATGAATAAGAAGCTTATGAAATATGCACTCAACTAGCCTTCCTCTCCTTTTAAGACTGTACTGTACCAATAATAAGGAGGAAAAACAGCTTTAAAATTCTGTCTCAAATTTAATATGATTTACTTACCATAAAGTGTACTTCCCTGAATATAAATTTAGTTCACTCTACCATAAAGAATTATATTAGGGCTAGAAACCAATATCATACATTTGAAGTGAGATTTTTTTCATGCCTGCTCGCTATGCAAGATGTTGAGGAGAGAAATCACTTCAACTAAAATAATCTTAATGTTAATGAAATTATGTCAGAATATGTGGGGTTTTAAACCTTAGAACACAAAGATGAGAAATTTCATAGTAAGGTTCCCTGTGATCCCTATGTAAAGTTAAAGCAATATCTCATCTCTTTCTCCCATTCATCATTCCCTTCTTCCTTTTCCCTTCCTTCTTCTTTCAAACTATCTTTCATATATGGAAGGGAGGGAAAAATAACATAAGGAAAGGAATAAGGATTATTTGGTAACAACATATTCTGGTGGTTGAATAAAATTTTCTTTCCTTAAAGCTAAAGTTATTCAGTGTTCTTTAGTTATTAAAATATACAGCATAGCGAAATACCCTTTATGCCTTCACAAAAACAAAAAGTAGTTTACAATAGGCTAATAAGAAGAATATTTCAGGAAAACATTGTGGTGAGAGTCAAGAGGTATTCAGTACCTCTGAGCTAGTATATATGAAAAATTTTAAACTAAAATACATGTGGTATTTGTTTTAATAATTTTCTAGTTGTTATAAATATTAAAGTCTGATTTTAACTATCCTTACAGTAGAATTTCTATTGTTTCATGTTGTTTTGGTCCTTATTTTTTGTTTGTTTGTTTAGTTTTTGTTTTTGTTTTTCGAAGTAGGGTTTTGCTCTAGTCCAGGCTGACCTGGAATTCACTATATAGTCTCAGGCTGGCCTCGAACTCATGCTGATCCTCCTACCTCTGCTTCTCCCCTACCCCGCCCCACCCAGGGCTGGGGTCAAAGGTATTCACCACCATGCTCGGCTTGATCCTTTTTTTGTTTTGATTTTTTATGGGTGCATTGATGTGTGCATGTGCTGGTTATAAAAAGTAACAGAATAATAAAGCAGAGCTAATTTCCTCATCATGGGAGGGATTTTGTATCCTGTTCATAATTCTGTTCTTAATCTGTTCTTTGTTCTACTGAAACCTTGATCTTCACATTCAAAGTGAAAATGAAGATGATTATGATAATGAGCTCCATCAGTTACAACACATCAGTTACTGAAGGGTTAAAGTGCTTTACTATGCATAAGTTTCGTGGTTTACACTTGCAGGTGTGATCTAAGGATGGTCAATAGTTCTGTTCAAAGGCAGTTCTAATCAAGGAGCAGGGATTGTTAAACGTAACAAATACACATCCATAGGAAAACTCTAAAATCAGTGATTGTATTCTTGTATGTTTAAATGGTGCCCTCTGACTTCCAACTTTCTTGAATAAGCAGTGCATGAAAGTAAGAGGGGAAAGAAGCAACTTAACATAGCTTTTAATTGCAATAAGTAGATCTGCATTTTCTTATGTATGCTCTAAACATTGACACACACAGTGTTTATGTAAAAGTGACATGATATTAAATCAGAAGTGACCAGATGTTTTCCAGTTGAAGTTCAATGCCTTGGTATACTTTATATAACATTTTATTAATATAATCTATTCACTTAGATTTTACACTTATCTATGCCAGAATTAATAAATATTTTCAATGTCACAAATTAGAACTAAGCCAGATTTTCTACTGTCTAGTTACATTTTTGCTGTTTTCAATAGCCCCATTTCATAGACACTTACATTTTTGACATGTGGATAAATTTCAATTCATTTGTACTTAAAATTTTAAATAATTTAATTAAATGCACATATTCATACTATTTTTCATTAAACATATGTAAAGATTAAGCAAAATTTCAAGTTATAAATTGTTGAGTCTAACAGTTTTCACCGGGACACTCTTGAAGGACTATAAGTTGGAAAATAACACATTTACCATTCAGTGTTGGACGGGCTCAATCTGAATTGTACTCATTTTGATCTTTTCTAAAACATAGTCATCTTTGCCAGCAGTGGCCTGAAAGACAATTTTATTATTTTGTTATTTCTAAATCACCCATGGAAATATGGTTTTTGCTTTTAGTTTTCTTGTTGGAAAATTATGCAGTGACATCTTCTTCAAAATCAACCATTATTGTCTATTTTCCTAGCTGGGTACATGTATACAAAGTCTCATAATTGCATGATATACTGGGTTTAGGATTTAAAGAAAGAATTCAAAGCAATGACATAGTTAAAATATCCTAGATATTTCTTTAAATTGCCCAATATATTTACTCTTTTGCCATTTTCCTTGTAACATCACACAAGGAGCCCTTTTTTCAATACAGATAAATCAGTGACTTATAATCAGCACACCGATATTAAAATACTTGATCTCTAAATATTAGCAATTCATGTGGTTCCATGAGTGGTGAGAACCAAGGAACTATCAGATTCAGATTCACTCCTCGTTCACTTCCATTGCTGGGCCTGACCTCACAATCCAAAATTTGTCTTGCTGTGGCTCTGTCACCCATTCCTACAGTACACCTTCTCACCCTGTACCTCATACATTCTTCTGTCCTCTCTTCTGCAATGCTCCCTGAGCCTCAGAGAGGACATGGTACAATCTCCTTTAATATTATTGTTCGAATATTCTCTCAATCTGACATATGACAAGGAATGGGTTATATGACAAGAAATGTGTTATGAGGCTTCATTTTGATTAATTTTAAGAAGAGAAAAATACAAATTTTGTTTTGAGGCATTTGAGGCATTTTATGGAGTTAGAGAGGTTGGTTGCACTATTTAAGACATAAGTTACCACATTTTCTCTGTGGTGCTTCCAAACTGATGACACTCACATTTTAGGGACCTCCCTTAGTGAGGTCATAATATATATGATGTTAATAAACACCTTTGGAGTCTATCTGGAAGAGTTCAAGCTGCTTCATCTTTTCATTCTCTACTGTAGGTAATAATTGATATTGTATGACAGTTAACATTAAATGAACATTTAATGACATTAAGTAAAAAGTGAGGTGGGGCATTTATCTTGAAATTAGGAGGAAAAAAAGCTAAAATAAAACCATTGAGATATAGGAGACAGGACACAAGAGAACACTATCTGATGCTGATGGATTTTCCAAAGACTAAAATTTCTTAGAAAAAGTACATCTTGTTTATAATATTAATGAATGATTAACCCTGATATTATTAACATTCATAGACTTTGAATAGAGGTCTCCGGTGAAAACAATGTTGTCTCCCAGGGGCTGGAGACATTGCTCATGTGTTCTTGTGGTTAGAAGCTGGAAATGATACTCCATAGTCTACAAGGTAAAGAGCAACTCCCACAGCAAGACTTCTCCAGCTCAATATGTTAGTCAGATGGAGACTCCGAATAAAGCCATGTGAACTTTGAATGAATATTGCTGTTACTGGATCTCCCACAACCCAGCTCTGGCAGGATGCTCTGGTCTCTGAAGCACAGTGGTGACCATAGTGTTTCTCTGCTACTTTAAAGCAGTTTTTCATGGTTTCTATTTACAGAGTGGGCCATGGTTACTTGGTTTCTAATGGGGATTAAATGTGCTTTAGAAACAGCAAGAAATTTAAAGGCTCTCAGTAAGAGAACTTATGGAAAAGAAAAACTGAACAGCAGGCTTCTTGTTTCTTCTTCTCCAAAATGTCCTTAGTGGATGCAAAATTGGAAGTGAGAATAAAACTATTTCATACTTGAAGGGGAAGCATGTGGGATACATTGGAAGAATCCCTTCAGGATGTGAAGTTTTCACTGGTACATGATCACTTATTTAGAAATGTAATGGGGTGTGAAGAAATTGTACCAGCAAGAGGAATCATTTAAAATTAAAAAAAAACCTAAATAATAGTTTCATAGAACATGTGCATGGTTACAAATCACTTACCCCTTCCTAGTTGTCACCAGCCCACTGACTTTTCTTAATTAATTTATAGACTTAAAAAATGCTTTTCTCATTTATTTTCATTAATTAGCTGATCTGGTGGAAGAGAGTTAGAACTTTTCACATTTAAATTAAATTGCCTCTTTTAAATTCAGCCAAAAAATAAAGCATAAATTTTGTTAAACACACAAAGGTGTTTGCCCCATTAAATTTTAAATAATTTAAAGCATTTGATCAGAGTAAAAGCTATAAGAAAATGCTCTGAAATCAACTCTGCTTCATTAAAGTAATTACTATTAATGCATAGATGTGTGCTGTCCAGTGTGGTAACGTGGGCTAGGTGTCACTGACATGTGGCTGATCTCACCTGAATACTGCCGTAAATGAACCTAATGGAGAAGTGTGTGTCTCTGCTGCAAGCTCTCATAATAATTATATGGTTATTACATATTGAGGATGAAAAAAACTGAAAATTTTCAGAGCTAAATTAAATAAAATATATAGTGAAATAAACTGAGCTTTTTTTTTTTTGAGAATTGAGTACATTTGTTTTGCTCCCCAAGTATGTTATAGGACCAAAAATCATTCTTTGAAAAATAGTGCCATATATCATTAATCAGTACATTCCCCTTTTGTGACCTTTGTTCTTTTGATTGGAGCTATTATACAAATCTCAATAATTTGTTTAAATTTTCAAAAATTTTATTTCTTTTTTCCTAATGTGTATTTGAATTATTGAGGCCAGAAATGATCTTAGCTAGCACTGTGCAACATGATTAATTACCTTCTGGTTTAGTTTAATAGATCAAATGACCATGCTGTGTGCATATTAGTCCTGTTAATGAGAAAGGAAATCCTAATTGGATCTATACCCTCACCCTTTGGTTCTTAATGTTGCACAGTTCTTAAACTCTGGTTAGTGGTAGAAATACAAGGAAAACTAAAACCTGTGTGGAATGCAATCCCTTCAGCAACCCCAAGCAAAGTGAGTAAGTACCACTGGTATTTGGGGAGAAAGAATTACAGGAGCAAGGTCAATGTGAATGATAGGGTAGAATCGAATAGAATACCAAAAAAAAAAAATGAGAGCAGAAAAATAGACTTTAAGTCAAAAAAAAGTGCCCTGGAGAAGTAAAGACTAAAATGAATAATACAGTACTACCAGGGGTATTAATTTATAAAGCATAAAGTTGTTTTTATTAAGATATAGGCTTAATTGTAAATTAACCATAACTTAATTTATGCTGTACCTTGTATGTTTTTAAGTTAAAATTCATTTCAACTGAGATATGTGGTTCTGAAATTCTTATATATTTGGGTTTTTTAACCTCTTCAAACATATATATTACATTTTGATCCTCTGTACCCCATATTACCCTCTCTTAACCCCCTCAGTCCTACTGAACTACTGCTTCCATTGCTTAACAATGGCTGTGCCATAGAGGAGACAGACTCCATGTCCCACAACAGCTCTAAATTATTTTTAAATATACATTCATAAAATAATTTCAAAAGTCTAATTGATTCATTACTGTTTTACACACAAGTATTGGCCAACCACAGCATTTTATAAGAGTTAGACATGAAAGATGATACCTAGTAAATAAATACCATGATAGGTCCAACCTGGACTAGCCTATGCAATCTCCACTTTGTTGTCCCAAAGTCAGTCCTCCTACTACCCTTATTTTCTTGGTGTAGCCAGATGAGTGTGCATGAATGAATCCAATCACACACACCCTACTCACACACACAGTACAATAGAAAGTGGGTTTTCTGTCTCTTTATATTCCTAGAGCTTGCTATGTTCCACTCAGTACTTGCAAAACCACTGACAGTGATGCTAAATTGGGCATTTTATTCCAGAAAGAAGAAGCTTTCTTCTTTATTTTTATCTCAAAAATTAAGAGCATAATTTAGGATACAAGTTTCTCTTAAATCACTATGATAAATATCACCCATGAATTGTATAATGCTTCAGTCATTGGTAAACATGTGTATTTACAATTGTTTGCTGTGTTTGGGGCCAGGTACTTTGTGAGGTGAAGAAGGAGAAGGAGAAGAAGGAGGGAGGTAAGGGAGGGGGAGGAGGAAGAAGAGGAAGAGAAAAAAAAGAGAAGGAGGAGGAGAAGGAGAAGAAGAAAACACTTTATTTGCCTTCAGGAAAACTGGTTGGGAAGAAAAGACAAACATCATTAGAAAGCACATTACTGTGGAAAATTATATATTTCATTATATATATACTTATATATTTATATATGAATATATTATATAAATGCAATTTTCAAAATGAAGCCAATTTTAAAAAGTACTTTTGAGGTGAGAAGCATGGTTTGCATTACGTTCTGTTAGACACTAAAAAACTCGTGGAGAATTTTGTAAAGAGGGTCCATAAGATAAAACCTTATGCTCAGATTAGATTTAAATAGCCCAGTGTGGAAACAGACATAGACAGAGGCAGGAGGGATTTGATGATGCCAGATCTTAACTTCAGATGGAAGGATGAAAGCAATGGTCTTAGAACCAGAGCATCAGCACTTTTGAGAAGAGCAAACAGGATCTTGTGACTGATGGGTGATAAAAATGTGCCCCCTCCACCCCCAAATCTCTGGCTAGTGTTTATAGTGCTGGAAAGTTCTAGAAAGCTGCTGGCTAAGAAAATTCATTAACAGGTTTACCTTACCCAACTGTTGAACAACCCAGTGTGCTGTATACACGACTGAATAGCAAGTCTAGATATGCCCACCTGTGCAATAATGGCATGACTGGTGTGGGGCTAACCAACGACTCTCTGATGGGATCTGAGACCAGATCAATGGGAGAGAATATATGAGTGGTACTGAAAACCAAACCAATAATCTATGGTTTTAAAAATCATAGACCGGGCTGGAGAGATGGCTCAGCGGTTAAGGCACTTGCCTCCAGTGCCTAAGGCCCCAGGTTCAATTCCCCAGGACCCACATAAACCAGACCCACAAGGTGGTGGCCCTGGTGCGCTCTCTCTCTCTCTCTCTCTCTCTCTCTCTCTCTCTCTCTCTCTCTCTCTTTCTCTCTCTTTCTGCTTGAAAACAAATAAATAAAATATTTTTTTTTAAAAATCATAGACCTTAGTACTAAGCCACTACTGTTAACTGATTGAATGATTATGGTCTTCCCATAAAATTATCCTCTACTTCTATTATTTTATCCCCTTAGATTAGTGCTGATCACACCTTTAGTCATACCTTTAGTTTATTTATTTATTTTTGCTGATGATGGTGATCCCTGGGGAGACTCAAAACTTACCAACATGCTGAGAGTACGTGAAAATGGAGTACTCAGCACTGTTGAGACATCTACAACATCTCCAGGGTTCAGGGAGTGGGTGGCAGAGAATGGGAGGAGCATCTGGGAACACTATCTTCTGGACAGAAAGTAAACACTACATTATGATCTCATAGAAGCTACCTCCACAAGCCCTCCACAAAAATGAGCTCACCAACATTTTGACATGGATGATGGAAAAAGGCAAAAAATTAAAAAGGGCAGGGTTCTTCTCTGCTCTTTGGAAGACACTTGCTGTCAACTTTTCTAAGGGTAAGAAGGTCCTTCATGATGCGGATGTCCCAGCATTTGATGGCTGGGCAAGCCTGGGATCAACCACTGTTTCCATAGTCAGTATGTGAATATACTGTAGTCATATGTCCATAGTCTGTAAGCCCACACACCGCAGCCCTGTGTCCACAGTTGGTTTGTAGACACACCACACACAGTCCTATGTCCACAGTCGGTATGTACACATACTGCCGTTCAAAACCCTCACAGACTTTTCCATAATCCTTGTGGTTTTCATCACCACATGAAACATCCTCCCCCCATTGTTGTTCATTTTAGACTCCCTCTTTTAATCACTTTAGCTTGAACATTTTTCCTGTTTCATCTTAATTCTTGGATATGATATTCAAAATTCCATAGCATTTCCAGAATGAGACAGAATAGATGTGTATGTTTCCAGAATCAACTCTTGTAATGCCCAGAATCCATGCTTTTCTACTTTTCCAGTTCCAGTCACCATGGAATCAGGACTTCCTTCTCATTTATAAGTAAAAATAGTGCCAGGTCAGAATACTCAATAATTGTTTACTGAGAAATAAAATATGTAATGTAAAATGGTAATTAAATAAATATTAACTCTTGTAAAGTAAGTAGAAAATTTTATGAAAGACTAGATGTGTTTGTTTTATTTAGGCTATTACATACATGTAATGTATACATGATGTGTGTGTGTGTGTGTGTGTGTGTGTGTGTGCAGGGCCTCTTGCCCCACTGCAAACAAATGCCAGATGCTTCAGCCACTTTTTGCATCCGGCTCACATGGGTGCTGGGAAATTGAACCCAGACTGGCAGGCTTTGCAAGCGAATGCCTTTAACCACTAAGCCATCTTCCCAGCCACCTATTTCTTTTCAAAGTATTTTAAGTCCTCTTTACCTCTTTATTATTGTCTTTAACTTGAATTTCAGGTCTCCCTGTGCTTCGACAGATAGTCATCCTCTTTTATAAATAGATAGACTCTTGGCACTTGGACAGTTGGACTACTTGAGATAACAAACAATACCAACATAGCCAAGTGAACAATTCAGAAGGTTTATGGTATCCACATCTCTCCAGGACGTGTAATCTATAAAACGGATTTTACACCGGCTTTTAACTTCTTAACCCAGTACTGATAGAAACCATTTTTTAAAACTATAAATGCAAATTAAAAAAATCAATGGGCTAACTTCTAAGCTAACAAAAATGTAAGTTACTTTCTGATGTGCAAACAAAAAAATGTGGGTTCTGATTTTATTTTAAACTTGCAATCGATGTGGGAAGATATTTGTGTTTTAATTACAATGAGCCAATCCCAGTAGATAAAGTGAAAGGTGACTTATATTTATGTAAATGCTGCATCATCCCATAAGTGCTCCTTAGCTGTTTGTTGTTTGATTCAAAATCAGTATTGATATACCTTTTTCTGTCTTTCTCCAAGAAACATTGATATTTTCAAATGACAACTGTAGTTGTGATTGTATTGATAAAAAAAAATTTAAACTGAGTCGAAGAGCCATTTCACAAAACTGCTATGTTTTAAATCTAAGTAACAATAGTAATGGTCGACTTTTCCTTTCTTATACTGATAGTTCTCTGGATTTCTCCTGATTAGAAATACAAAAGGAAAAAAAAAAAAGAAAAAGAAACTTAAGGGAAAAACATAGAAGGGAATAACTGAATACTTCCTAGTGAGTTAAAGAATGGCAGGCAGAAGAGACAAGCTCCTCTGAATCTGGAGATGGGATTGTGATGGGGAAATCTTTTGTTCTCTATGTACAAAAGAAAAGAGCAAGCAGATTGAGCCAGTGTGACCTGCAGAGCAGCTTTAGCCCACAGCAGCGAGTGCTCCTCACTGGAAGAGAACAGTGTAAACAAACACAGGCAGTGAGCTGAAACAATAGCTCTTGGCTTTGAAACCATCCCTGCCTCTGCTACCATGGAGACTTGGATTGGCACTGAAGTGATTTTTAGGAGGTTTTTTGTCATCGCCTACACAGTGGCTAAACTGGAAATTCCCCAGACTCATTTCTCACCTGGTTCAACTAGAAGCCCATCACAGAATGGACATGAGGAATGCCAACCCTTTGGAAAGTGGCTGTGAACTCACTCACATCACTGACCAAGCTACCAACCAAGATTTCATGGTCACTGTTCAGTGAGCAGTGCTTTTCCACCCTTGATGTCAATAAAACACATGTGTCTGAAAGCACAAGTGCTTTATTTAGTGACCTTACAATCAGGATGGTGTTCTGAGTGGGTGAGATGGCTCTACCATGTGTTAAATTATTGAGTTTAAAAGAGACCAAGAGGGTAAGTGAAAAAAGACTTAGAGAATACATACATACATATATACATACATGTGTGCATACACACATACTTGTACATACACATGTACATACTTGCACATACATACACACATACTTGTACATACATAAATACATACATACTTGTACATACATACATACTTGCACATACACACATACTTATAAATACATACATACATACACACATACTTGTACATACATACATACACACATATTTATACATGCATACATACATACACACGCTTATACATACATACATACATACATACATACATACATACATACATATGCACACAGACACACATCAAGTGGTGGGAGTCCTCGCTGGGAGTTGACTTGGATGCCTGTGTTCTACTGCTCAGCTACAACTCCACTGTCCACAATTCTTCAGACAGTGTTCTAAGGGTGTGGTGGCCTGAGCCTGCAATTCCAGTACTCGAGAGATTGAAACAGGAGGACAGCCTGGGAGGCAGGTCAAAAACTAAAACACAAGTATAGAGATTATAGCTCAGTTGGTAGAGTGTTTGCCTAGCTTGCACAAAGCCATGGATTCAATCCTCAGTACTGCATAAAAAAGAAATAAAACTTAAAATTTAAAAAAACAAGGCATGGTGATGCATACCTGTAGTCCTAGCACTTGGGAGGTAGAGGCAAGAGAATAGTGTTCAAAGGCATAGAGAGAGCTGAAGTCCAGCTTGGATACATGAGATCCTGTATTTAAAAATCCATAAAAGACTCAGAGTTTGGAGTGGGCATAAATAAAAAGCATTTTATTTAGTTTAGTGAGTGGTACCACTGAGTCTAATCTCCAAATTAAGACAGACATTTTAGATTCACTCAAGCAGAAAAGTCTTTCCTAAATTCAATGCTCTTATTATTTAGAGAGCTGGTAGCTATGATCAAACTTAATTTGTGTGTTTTAACACATTTCTGTGTTTGAGACATGTTCTCATGTAGCCCAGGCTAGCTTCAAATTGTCTATGTAATCAAGGGTGATCTTGAACTCCTGATTCTCCTACCTCTGCCACCCAAGTGTTAGGGTTACAAGTGAGTGCCACCATGCCTATGTAAGGTCCTCCCCTCCCCTCTTGTCCAGTGCTAAGACTTGAATCTAGGGCCTCACACATGCCTGGCAAGCACTGGGCCCCAGGCTCAGCACTATTGAGCACATTTAAAATGCCAACATTGTTGACATATTTGACATACTCCTCTTGATAACTTACAAATAAATAGTCCATACTTGTCTTTGTGAATCAGTTTAGTGACATCTATATAAAGGCAGGTTTAACAATCCTGCCTTTGTTATAAATAAAAACAAGACAGACAAGTACTTTTTTCATGTATTTATACATGAGTGTTTTAGCTTAAAATTATGTTCAGTGAGAAACATCAGGCCTAATGAAAAAAATGAAAGCATGTTGCTCCTTTACATGCTATCCAGCCAAAAAAATTTTTTTCCAAAGATTCCACTCATCATGATACCATTAGGTCTCCTCCTCCCGATGCCACTGAAAGACAGTGTGATTGGCTGTTGGCCATCTCACTCCTTGAAAAAATGCTACCGTGCCTTCCAGAGAATAGCTGAGTGGACCTTCTTTGATGAATCCAGAGGTCTACTGGTGAATAAAGAAGAAACGCAAAGGTAGCGACACCAGACTGAGGGATAGCACTGTGACCAGTGAATGAATATATATATATATATATATATATATATATACATACATATGTATATATATATGTATATGTATATGTATATTAGGGAAAGACTCCTTATTCATGCTAATACATTCAAGGCTCTGCCCATCACATCTGGGAGTCTACATAAAGAAGATGCATTCTAATGTTTAAAATTATTGAGCATAAATGTATTTTCAACAAATAAACAAGCTTTAAAAAGGGACAAAATCAAAGGACTGGAAATATTTATTAATCTCTTTGAGCGGGTGCTGCAATTAAATCATGTGGATACCTCCCAGTTGGCACGAAAATGGAATTGCTCAAAGGATTTGGATTGAAAGGCCTCGCACAGCTCTCCAGGCAAGAAGTTTGGCAGTGGTGCTGAAAAACTACAAAGGCCAAGTCCCAAATATTTATCATATGATTTGTATTCTGCGGTCATCGTCCGTCTCAACGGCAGCAGGAAAGGAATGAAGTCAGAGTACAGGAATAGAATGCTTGAGAAAGGACTTACATATTGAGTGCACCAGGGAAGAAGACCACAGCAACAGATTTGCTGTCAGCCTTGTCTTATGCTCACTAGAACAAATAAATTCCTGTTGGGAAAAATACCACCCGAAAACCCTCACTTGTGAAGGATAACCGTAGTCCTCCTGATTTAAATAAATAAATAATAAGTAAATAAATAAATGGAGTTTTGTGTATAAACTTCCTGTGTGAATTTTCTTTCATCATTTTTTAATTACAGAAAAGTGACTGCTCTGTACAAATGTATAACGGTGCTGCCATAGCAAAAGGAAGTAAAGAAATGTGTACATTTCCTACCCCTAGAGAATCCTATATGTATTTAGTCTTACAGCTCTGGAAAAAGAATTCAAAGGATTCAGCTAGAGAAGAAGGAGAGATTCATAATTTCCCTTTTTTTTAGCTATAAATAAAGAAAATAAAAGCATGTTCTGGTTTTATAAATAGGACTTTTTTGAGATGTTTTTGATTTGTAGTTATTCTTAGTTTATCTTAGAATATAGTTGACAGTAGAGACAAAAGCGCAATACTAATATTAAATGCTGTGTGTTTATTCTGTCAACATGATTAGTATTCATTATTTCAGAATTGACAAAAATACAGCATGGTTTAGTTTCTAGGTAAAGTTCATTATTTTCTCCTATTCTTTTGGCCACATAGGCACTCCAAAATTTCTTGGGAACCACTCAAAGAAACCTAATAAAGTAAGAAATCATACCTATTTCCATTGCCATGGCAAGCTACTTAAGTTTCTTCAAACATTTACTGCTGTTCTTGGTAAATAACAAGGGCTCAGTTGATATTTGTTGAATAAATGAAAATCACTTATTTCCAAAAAGTCCGACATTCAAGGTATAAGATTTGCATTTAGTAAAGGTATAACTGCAAGCCAGTTCTTAGCTGAGGTCAGAGAAACTGATTAATTACTGTTTGCTTCATCCCCCATGTGTTTAGAGATGAATAATCTTCAGGTTTTAAGACAATGTACTCTCAAATATCCATTAATGAATAATTAAAAGCCAAACACTGAAAAGCAGATCTTTAATTATTTACATATAAATGTAATTTATATAGAATTATAATTAGTTATATTTATTCACCTTTTCCCACATTTCACAATCTGTCCCTATAAAGGTATTTCTGAGTTTATAACATTTTTAAAAAGACTGTTAACATTAAGGAAAATAGATAAATAGTAATTTAGATGCAAACGTTGCAGGTGTTTACTCTGGGAGCTACGAGAACATTAACTTTAGCAACCCACACTTCTATACTTAGCATGTCAAGCATCAGGAAATCAGCTGCTCTCAATGAGTATTTAAAGCAGATTTGTAGTGTGAGATTTTCTAGTGTTCCCTGAGTAAACACTAAGTAACTAGTTTTTCCAAGTTTTAAAATAGATCTGCTTAAACCATATATGCATTTGAAAATTCTACATCATAATGAACTTATAGCAACACAACTATGTGAATATTTAAAACTACAAGTGAAACTATATTTCAGAAAATAAATCCTTGTCTAGAATTGTCTTCTCTTTAAATACTTAAGGTCCAATAAGTGGCAGGAGAAAACAGAAGGGAAAACTGTAACGAGGAATCCTGGGAATCATTTTTCAAACAGTTTTCTTTGAGTTCTCACTCAGGAGAATTGAACACATTAGAATAACCAAGCTAAGATTAATATTTCATCATATGAAAGATAAAATACATATGTTTTCAGTGGTAGAAGCTTTTCAAGTCATACCAATTTAGAAGTCATTATTTTCACTTGGTCACTTAAAAATTCTTTTGAATTGATATTCAACTCATGCTCCAAGCACCAGAGCAAACGGTGCTTCTATTTCTCACATCCTTAATGTAGCTTTAGCTTTCTGTTTTATTATACGCCCATGCAGTTCCAACAGAAAGTATTTACAAAGACAGAAATTATTCTCTCCTATTTTATTTCCAGAACACGAGTAAATTTCTTAATTCTAGTAAATCTAATTATCCAATGAATATACCTAAAGGACAAAAGGAACTGGACAGTGACTGGAGGTGGGAACAGTGCTCCAGGGAGAGAGAATCCTTGTGAAAGCCAAAGGAGAAATGCCAGTGCCTGATCACTGAGGGCCCTTTTGTCTGTGCATATGAATGAGTTTTACCTTCAGGACATTGGCAAAAATCAGAAGGATTCTATTTGGGAGGGAGGAACGTGGGGTGACCAGATCTGTGCACTAAAGAACTCTTAGCTACTGCTTAAAACTAAAGTCAGGGAGGCTAGAAAGATGGTTCAGTGGTTAAATACCCTTGCTTATAAAGCCTACTGGCCCAGGTTCTATTCCCCACTACACACATGAAGCCAGACACATGAAAACAGAATCAAAGGACAAGTCATGGAGACCAGGCTAGAAATTCAGGCAGAAGGACATAGAAAATTGAACATATTTTGAGGGTAGCCAGGAGGTGGATCAGATAGAACTGGGGTTTCAAATAAGTGTAAAGGTATAGGCTAGAGAATTAACAGTGTCCCCAGGTCTCACGGTCTGCATGGAGACACCATCTATTACTTCAGAGGCCATATCAAACACAAACTTATTTGAGTACCTGAGTGTACATTGTGAGATTAAAAAAAAAAAGTTGAGGTTTCCAGATGGATTGTGGAATAATCCTGGAATACACATATGGGTTTATAGAATTTATAGATGGCTTCCCTTGAACCAATTAGGAACAAAAAAAAAAAAAAAAGACTTTACCCAGGGAAGAATGGTATGGTGAACATATATATGAAAAAGCAAGCCAAATGTTTAAGGAGCTGAAACATACCAAAAAGTGGGGAGGGGAACAAAAGCGATTGTGTTTTTCAAAACTGTAATTGTTGGGGCTGGAGAGATGGCTTGGCAGTGAAAGGTGCTTCCTTGCAAAGCCTGACAGCCTGGGTTTGATTCCCCAGTGCCCACGTAAAGCCAGATGCACTAAGTAGCACTTGTGTCTGGGGTTCTTTGCAGTGGCTGGAAGCCCTGGCATGCCCATAGTCACTCTCTCTGTCTGCCTCTTTCTCTCTGTCTCTGTCTCTCTCAAATAAATAAGCAAAATATTTTTTTAAAAAACTGCAATCATTTATGGAAAAAGCTAGTAAGTCAAGGTAGGGTAAAAAACTGGTTATTAGATTAAGCCACACAGAGGTAATTTGTGACTTTCGGCAAGAGTTGCTTTGTAAAATGGTAGGTTTGTGAGTGGAGTAGACTGGGAGACAGGGGAAGGAGGTTCTGAGACTGATGATGTAGCATACACAGCTAACCTCAGAGGAAGCTTACTGATGAAGACGGAGAAGCAAGCTAGTAGTACAGACACTAGAAAGAGAAAGAATCTCCACGAGTCATTGATTTCCTTTGGAAAGATGTTTAAATGCAGGTGTGGAAAGTAGGCTGAAGAGGAAAAGAACTTATAAGGTTCCCTGAGGATTGATATGCAGTGACTGACTTCTGGGGAGGAGAGACACATTTCCTTCAGTGAGGTAGCCACTGGTGAGATGTCCATGCTCCAGTAACACCAGTGAAATGCATTGGTTCATGGGGAAAAAACATGAAATGGACTATTGAGAAGAAAGGGCGGACCAGTAGGAGTTGGGGGAAGAAAGAACAAGAGAAGGAATGGGAAGTGAGTATGATCAAAGTATATTTTGTACATGTATGAAAAAGTCATATTGAATTTTAGGTATAATTAGTAATATACTTATAAAAAGCTTCAAAAATAAAATTATGGCGGGGGAGATGGCTCAGTGGTTAAATGTGCTTGCTTGCAAATCCCGGCAGCAGAGATTCAATTCTCCAGTGCCCATATAAAGCCAGATTCACAAAGTGGCACCTGTGTCTGTCTGGAATTTGTTTGCAGTGGCAAGAGGATCTGTCTCTCTCTCTCTCTCTTTCTCTCTCTCTCTCTTTCTCTCTCTCTATCTCATCTCATAAATGTATACAATATTTTTTAAATAAATGAAAGTAGGTAAAGATACTTTTTAAGAGAATAATAGGTGATAATAGCAGCTCACGCCTGTTGAGTGTGTAGTATGTACTGGGCTCTCTTCCAAGCTCTTCATGTGGCACCAACTCCATTGAGACTCACAGAAGCCTGGATGCTATGAGAGGAACCATGATTATTCTACTTTAGCTATTATTTGAAGGAATAATATTATAATAATATTAATATTATTTGAAGGAAGCCAATACAATTCTAAGATACTGCTTTGCTACTCCTGGGAAAGTTGAAGCAAAATCAGCCACAAACACTCTGACACTCTGGCCCAAACTTCTTATGTTGTTGTTGTTTTTGTTTTGTTTTGTTTTGTTTTGTTTTTGAGACAGAGTGGCCTTGAAGCTTAATCTTTCTTCCTCAGCCTCCAAAATTCTGGGATTACAGACTCACACACCATAGCTAACTGGTGTAAGATTTTATTTTTTGAAGCAGAAGACACCTTATTTTACTTAGAGACAAGGAAATAAAAACGTGTCAAGTTAGAAAGACTGATTGGATAACTTCCTGTAAGGGTAGAACAGGTAGAAGCCAAAACTCAGAAAAATGTAGGTGGAACAAAACTTCTTTAAAGGATGGGAAATGGGAGGGATGGAGAGGAGGCAGGAGATGAAGTGTTCTCTTGTACCTTTAATTTTTGTCAATCTAAGATAAGGGCATCTGCACAGCATGAGGGAGAGGTCAATAGGTTTGAAGCATGAGAAGGTTTATATACTGACCAAAGAACTTGAGGTGATAGCTGGGCAGCACTGGGGCCCCCACCAGCTCCCCCAGCTGGAGTGCCATTCATCAGGGGGATCTTGGGGTTCCCTCTGTGGTCAGATACAGGCCAGAGAAGACCACATGAGGAGGTTCTAAGAGTCAGAGTGGTGAATCCACCAGACAGACACAGACAACCTTGCTTGGACACAAATCATATATACCAGGGGATTGGGAGGAATGAGTATGGGTCCATCTAATTGGCATTTATTTGCTCCTTCTTCAAAAGTATTGTTATATCTAATTAATAAGGCAAATAAAAGGGACCAGATGTGTCCAAAGATTTAAAAAAATAGAATTTGATGAGGAATTTTATAGCTATTCTCTGTACTTCCTTCCTACTTAACTTTTCTGTAGACCAAAAAATTCTTTGAAATATCATCTATTTTTTTAAATAGATATGAGAAAAGATAAAGTCAGGAGCCATCTGGATATTATTTACTTTTCTTGTTTTAGAATTTCTCTGATTGCTTAGCTAAAATTGAGTCATATGGTTTATCTTCCCTGAGGTTCTCGTGAATTGAGGGAAGGGAGTAAAAAGAAAAAGGAAGAAACTACCAACTGATAGCTGAATCCCCAATGTGTTTAGTTGCATGTGCTGGGCTTATGATAGGCGTGATAGAATCTAATCTTCAAATTAAACCTATGAAATATAACCACATGTGCATTTTAAAGATAGTGTCATAGACATATAGAAATGCTGCCTAACTCATCTGCAGAGGCTCAGGGGATAAGAAGAAACCACCGTCGGATGACAATGAGCACCTGGTTATTTTCCAACACCTACTGAGTAATGATTTTGTTCACTGGTTTCAGTTATTTCGTGTGTCCTTTCATCCTGAAAACTCTCTGGAATCATTTTTGATAGACTTTGAAAAAAGACACTAGGAAGCTTTGCTATGAAATTTGTATTGTCAATCTAGACTTGACCCATCAAAAGAAATACACTAATAAACCAATAGGTGGCAGTATAACACGGTGTTCTTGAAATTCTAAATAATATTGGGCTTTGGGGCTTTTGAAGGTAGTCAAACTTCTAAGACAAATCCCTGTTTTCCAAAAGGTTACAACCAGGCAGTAAAGACTTAAGGGGTTATCCAAAGCTGCTATATACATCAGTGCATTTGGGCACGTAGGACAGCAGAAGTCATTCAAAATAGAAAGAAAAGACAGAAAAGGGAAGGGAGGAAAAAGAAAGAGGTAGAAGAGAAAGAGAGTGAGAGAGGGAAGAGGGAGAGGAGAAAGAGAGGAGGAAGGAGAAGAATGGGGAGGAGAAATGAAGAAGAAGGAATTGTCAAGAAGCCAAAATCAATAGGACCTCTTTCTCCTTTAAAATCCTACTGACAACTGACCCTTTAGGCATCTTTTTAGGCATCTTTTTAGGCATCTTTCTGACAGGATGCCAATGCCCCAACAGTGTCATAGCTGATGGCCGTGCCCATACTTCTAGTAAGCCTTGAGACATTTGAGACAGGAAGCACTGGCTCAGAATAGAAACCTCAGTAACCACAGGCGGATGGACAATAGGTGGATGGCCTTTATCATCCCTCTCTAACCCCTTGATATTAAAGGTCTGACCAAAATCCTTTGTTAGTGTGCACTTCAATTTCCTTCTTTATGTCGTAATTCATATGGAAATCGTTGTTCCCCTTTAATAAAAATAAATCTCCAGATTAAGATGAATGCGAAATAAGCCAACAGGAGGCAACAATGGTGGTTGGAACAGTTTTTTTTTTCTTCGAAGAAGAGATATTTAGGAAAATCTAACCATATGCCTGGGATAATACACTAGATTTGTCTAATCCTTATAGCAGTATTACAAGATAATTACTATTATTAAGTCTATTTTATAGGTGTGAAAATGAAGCTGAGAACTTAATTTGCCCATAGGCATTAACTGATGCAACTGGATCATCCTTCCATTGCAACTAACCTGCACTTACCACATGTTGAGTCTTGAGGGTCCTTAAACAACTGTCATGAGGTATCACCCTCAGAAAGAGGCCAGAGGGGACTAGTGATCACAGATCTCTATGGAGATTTAGGAAATGCATACCACTGTCCTGCTCTCTCCCGAATTAGCATCCCAGCATGGAAAGCCAGTGACTGGGCTTCCTAATAAGAAGGGACACGGGTGTTTTTCTCCCAACCCCTAACTCCAGATTATTTCTCCATCCTTAGCTTTGCTAATTCTGTACTTGTGCCAAAATTTCAACTAGTACACTGACCATCAGGGCCAGGAACCCAGAAAGCCATGATGGAGCTTCCAAGCTTTCAACAGGAGTCCTAGCTCTTTGTCAGCAGTGTTAAGGAAGCCTGTAGATGTCAGATCAGTGCCCAATGAGAGGACTGACAGTGGTGATTAACTTCTGAGGGAAACAGTGTGCACTTCCAGCACACCACAGTCATCAAGAAAGGCAGGTGTGATGTCATCCATAGGCCCTAGATGGCATTAGACTGTCATTCTCATCCTGGTGCTTTTTTGATACACAGTAAATAAGTCTAAAAGAATTTTTTAAAAAAAGTTAACAGAAAGATGATTGGGATCACAGGTATTAGAACAATGATTAATGAGCAATTTTTATTTTCTAAAATTTTAATGATGCAATTTTAATACCTTTAAAACAATATCAAGTTAGCTTTCAAACAAAAAAAATCATTTCTTTGTTCAAATAAGCATTCTGGAGGTAGCTAAAGAATACGTGTAGATAGATGAAACAACATAGGCCATACTCTTAAATTCTAGGTTTATTTTCCAAAATTTTAATGATGCAATTTTAATACCTTTAAAACAATATCAAGTTAGCTTTCAAACAAAAAAAAATCATTTCTTTGTTCAAATAAGCATTCTGGAGGTAGCTAAAGAATACGTGTAGATAGATGAAACAACATAGGCCATACTCTTAAATTCTAGGTTTATTTTCCTATGAAATGAAATTTTCTGCAGTGGATTAGAGAGGAGCTAAGCAATCTGAGTAAAGCTGTTTACTCACTAGGTCACGTGATGTCAGGAATGAAGGAAAATGGTTCACACAGATGACCTAGCAAATAGATAAAGTAGCAAACAAGATTGTTCTCAGTCAGCTTGCATCCCCAGGGCCCCAACCCAACTTCCAGGCCAGCCCCCAAATAGCCTGCTGGTCCCCAGAGCTCCTGTAGCAGCTGTTATAACAGGTGACCACTAGGGGCGCTCTGCTCTTTACAACAATGCTCTAATCCTTTTGAGTAGACAGGCTCAAAATCACCCCCTCCTCCCATCTTTCAGAGAAAAAAAAATGCAGAATTATTTTTAAAGAAGTGTTCCCTATAAAGGACAGAGGGAAAAGTACAAATTACCACTATAAACTGTATTATGAAAAAGACCCTTTGAAGTATAGTTAGCTTTCTGGGAAAACCATTATAAATTCCTTTTCTAAGCCTAGACTGATGAGAGCTTCCCAAAACCTCAGAGCTTCTGGCTGAGTTACTCTCTCCTCTCTGCTCTTGCCACGTCTGAGGAGTGGCATACACTCCTCCCCACATTTTCTCCCTGGAAAGCGGGGCTGCTGGGTCAGGTGACCCTTCTCTAACCTCTGGTCTCTCAGAGAAGGAAGGTGCTTCTCTGGAAGGTCTAGCATTCAGCTTCTGGATTCAGGCCTTGTGTGCCTGCCTCACAGATCACTTCCTTTCTGTGAATCTGTCGAACCCACAGATGCCCAGTCATCAAAAGCAATTCCTTAAGAAAATATCCAGGCTCAGGCTCTCCTACCTAGATGTCAACCAAGAATGAAGATTCCCAGACATCATTAGTCAATCATTCTAATCCATTGTCCAGTAAGTATACACCTACCTGTCCCACCTTGTCTCCCTGCTTCCTTTAACACAGTCATTGTACCTATGTTTTGGCTAGTCTCTTACACCATTCCCACAAAGGGACCAAAAAGCCATGACCAGCAAACAGCATGTTTTTGGAGACTACCACACATCTGTGTCCCTACAAGACAGCAGAAAAATACATCCTGACCATCCCTTAAAGCCCCCAGGCTCCAACCTGTGCCTCTTCACCTGGACTTTCCTTCAATGTCTGTTCTTCTCTGAGAAGCACCTCTGACTGAAATTCATTTGGAGAGCTGAGATAATTGGCACACTCCCAACCCAATGAGTGTTCACGCCACCCCCCACTATGCCCCAAGTCTTCTCTGGGCCCCTTGCTCAGGGAGTGATCTTGCGTAATCCTAGTCAGAACAGTTTCACAGCATCAATATACCTTAACCATATCGCAACAATAACACACACACAATAAGAGGAGGGTTGATCACTCACACAAGCTCTTACAGGAAAACAGGCAGCTCTCTCCCTCGTAAGAAAAAATATGGGTCTCCACCCCACCTCCAAAAAAAAAATCCCAGGATGCCACAGAATGCAGTTTCTTTTCTTCATGA
Organism: Zapus hudsonius; assembly: GCA_004024765.1. Lineage (NCBI taxonomy): Eukaryota > Metazoa > Chordata > Mammalia > Rodentia > Dipodidae > Zapus > Zapus hudsonius. The sequence goes on along the minus strand of PVHP010004598.1, from coordinate 4,107 downwards.
CGTGTTGAAAAGCACGTCAGCTGCTCCTTGTTGCTGTGCAGATCACCCAACATCGGGTCACTGAGAGAGACGCCAGCGCTCGTTCGCACAGCTGATAGGATTAGGAGACGGTGCTTTGTCAGCCCTGACTGAGTCCACAAAGCTCCAGCACACGCAGGTGAGATGTGCGAGGGGGAGCCTGGAGGAGCGGAATCTGTCCGGCTGTGTGGTGTAAATGCTTCTTCTTTGGCCATGAAGCTGTATTGTCTTTTATGTGAAGTTTGCTGTCTGGGGTTGGAGGTGCCTGTCAATAAAAACCCGTTCTTTCACACTCATCTGGCTTTAGGGGTTGGCCACTTATATATCCCAGGATTTGGGAGAGAACAGATGAGATTATATACATGAAAGAGCTCTGAAAATATAAAGTTTCATGCATGTAAAAGGTTTGAACCACTTAGTTATAAATTTCATATAAAGGATCAAATCATTTGCCCTAGACTTAGGGATAAGTATATAAAGACCTTTCTTTTCCTCTTCCTGTCTATAATATCCTATCTTCTGTTTCTTGCCAGGCCTGAACAGGTATATTATTCATAATCTTTCAGGGTTTACTCCTTCGAAAGCAGTTGATGTTTTCTGAAAAGCCAGCAAGGCATTCATTTTTCAATGAAAATACACAATTACCAAACAAGACAGTAAGTACTAAAGTAGAAAAGGAAAATGATGCATAATAAAATTGTGAAGGAGATGAAAGATGAATCTATTATGCTCTATTAGATTATGTCTCTTTGATGATGCAATCCAAATGCTATCAGACATTTCTCCTAATAGCATGAGAAATACTTGAATGAAATTAAAGGCAGCATGGATATAAGCATTTGTAAAACTTGCCTTTTAGAACAGCAGAAAAACAGGATTGGGTTCCAAAAGTACAGAGCTAAGACGCACCGGAACAGTAAACCATCAGCCTTTCCCTCGGCACGGTTGCCATGGTGACAACAGGGCTACCACAGCTTCTCAGTGCCTGCACTTCTGCAGTAAAAGCTTCTCACTGAACACATGTTGGATTTTTTTTTTTAGGCACACGCCCATCATCAAATACAAAGACATATTGGAGGCAGCTTTATCTGAGTCATTTGGTAAACACAAGTTGTGTCTGGGTTCTTTATTCCATAATGTTGGGACCCTTATGGGCTAATGGAATCCACTCATTGATGTATTCATTCATTTGTACATTGATGCATACTATTAGGTAGACATTGTGTCAGGCACAATGTGTGTTGTGAAAAAGACCTTAACAGTTCCCCTAGGGGTCAACACAGGTGTCAGGGGAGGATTCCAGGCTGTCTAAAGTGAAACTTGCTGTATCTTTAGGAGTTGAGAAGGAGGAGTGAATGGAGTTCAGAAATGCTGCAAACAGAGGGACCAGCATTACTGCTATCTAAAAGGAAAAGAACAGAAACCTCCAAGGAACTGAAGGGCTAAGTTGAGCACCATCCATTTGTATGTGGAGGGAGAGCGGAAAGGGCTGAGGATGTGGGATCATTTGTGGAGAGAGGGTCTGCTAGAGGGGAGGAATGGCAAGAGATAAGTCTGGACCAGTAAACAGAGCAGACCTTGAAGTTCCTTTGTGCCACCTTAAGGAATTGCAATATTACCTGGAGGAGAACAGGGTGGTTATTAAGGAGTTTTAATGAAGAAGTATGACTTGATTTAGCCTTTCATAGAAACGGTTAGGGATTCAGGTCAATGAAAAGAATGCTTGCTTAATACTATGTGCCCTGGATTTAGTCCTAAGCACCAACATTCACACACACACACACACACACACACACACACACACACACACACACACACACCAGACCAGACCAAAACTAAGGGTGGGTAGCTACTAGCTCTCCTTAAAAGCCTTGTGGAAAAAATGAAAAAAAAAAAAAAACTAATTGGCAAGAAGGGGCTAGGAGATGGCTCTCAGAAGCTGCTTGCTACACAAGCATGACTACCTGAGTTCAGGTCACCAGCACCCATGTAGAAGCCAGACACAGCAGCATGTGCCCCTAAGGCAGAGCTGGGAGGCAGACAAGAGGGCTGGTTGGTTTCCTAGTCTGACCAAATTGGTGAGCTCCGGGGTCAGTGAGAGACTCTTGCATAACATAAGATGAAGAGAGATTGAGGAAAGCAATCCATGTTAAACTCTGGCCTCCACGCACACGTGGACATACACCCTCACTCACGTGTGCACCCCCACACATAAACTAGCTCTCAGAAAAGGAATACACGGCCAGACTCAAAGCAGGGCAACGTTAGATAGCCCGTTACTGAAATAATCCTGGATGATTACAGTTAGGTTCCAGATGTTCCAGACAGTGATCAGATCCAAGGCCTTTGTTACGAGGGTCACACAGAGAATTGTCACCATCATTGGGCACAGTGATATTGTGGATGATGGTAGTGAAGTAAAAGGAAGACAGAGTATGGGCAGGAGGAAGAGGTCAGGAATGCCTTGAAAGTTCTGATGTGGACAGTTAAGTCTCCACAATCAATTTTCAGTTCTCTGTGGGGAATGGGGAAGCATCCCTTGAACTTAACAGTCCATGCCTGTTTCGCCATATGCAAACCTAGGCACACAATAAATTGTATGAATTCTCCTGAGGTCATGTTGAGGCAGCTATGGGAGTCAAAGGGTGAATTAATCACCCTTCCCCCCAAAGAACCATAAGATTATGTTTCCACTAAAGCCATCTAAATAGATTGAAGAGGGATGAGAATTTGTGGAGTGAAACCTCTTGGGGTTGCAGGAAGAAGGCATTGATCTATCCTCTGACATCTCTCTGGCCTGGTGTGCACGCCCAAGTTTGAGAGTTGCTACTCAGAAGAAAGCTGCTCGTAGGGTCAATGGACATGGTGGACATTGAAATACATGCCAAGCATCACGGTCCTTCCTTGTAAGTCACTGGGGTGTAGGAATTAGACAGTGTTCTGCTCAGTTAGCTTACTGCTAACCGGCAGTCTCCAGGTGTGAATGAAGGACATTTACAGTGTGAGTTCCATTACCAAGTACGATTTAAGTACATCAAGTGCCTTCATTTGGAGAGGTCTTAGAGCTTAGTGAACATACTTGTCTACATCACAACTGCTTTTTCTGCCTGACACATAAAAGGCACCAGCAAATATTGGACCACCTGGACGTGAACTAGCTGCCCTTTGGGGAGTCAGGCACAGCTGTTTTGTTTTCCTCATCTAAGCCTCACAGCTACCCTTCAGGTGGGTATCATTGTCCCTCACACCATCAAGGAGACTTGACGCTCACTGGGGCTGGGCTGTGGGTAGAAAGGCTCTCTGTCTCTCCCTCAGCTTGAGGGGACTCAGTGCTGGTTTGAACCTGGTTCTTTGCAGTCAGGGCGGCTATGCTCCACTTTATGCCTGGGGCTCCTTCCTCCTGGTGGGGTGTCTGGAGCAGAGCTGAGGGTAAGGTTGCTGTTCCCTGTGAAAAGCCTGGCTGCCACAAGTGCTGGGTGCTCACCTCGCAGCCTCCCTGCCCTTCCCCCTCCCCCTTTGCTGAGCTACCACCCCAAAGACAACCTGTCACCAAGACGTCATGGTGTCTGTCACTCCTGCAGATCTGGCCTGGCTGGGGTCCTGGATCAGGGAGACCTGCCTCACCACCCTGGGGCCAAGTCACTGTGGGGAGTTGTATGTTGGCATAAAACCTATACAGGATCCGAAAGCCTGTAGAACGAGGAGGGAGGACTTTCTCTTTTTCTCTTCATTTTGTCTAATAGATTAGCTTTTCTCAGCCTCTCTGTCCCGGGCTGGGTGCAAGGGTCACGCAAGCCTGAGTCTGGCCGCAGTGGATCGGCTCCATCCGAGGGAGGGGCGTAGAGAGTGGGTAGCGGGGAGAGAGCCCGCCTGTGGAACACCAGGAGGTGCGGTCCCCAGGCCGCAGTGGAGAGCAGCTGGGGGGCGGAGGTGCGGTCCCAGGGCTCCTGTGAAGAGGGCTGCGCGGGTGAGGAGGGCTGCAGGCGGTGCCAGGGCGCTGGTGAGAAGGGCTGCGGGGCGGAGGTGCGGTGCCCGGGCGCAGGTGAGGAGGACTGCGGGGCGGAGATGCGGTGCCCGGGCGCAGGTGAG
>PVHP010004597.1:0-70657 GCA_004024765.1 Zapus hudsonius | reverse complement strand
ATGAGAGAGAGAGAGAGAGAGAGAGAGAGAGAGAGAGAGAGAGCGCACCAGGGCCACCACCTTGTGGGTCTGGTTTATGTGGGTACTGGGGAATTGAACCCAGGTACTTAGGCACTGGAGGTAAGTGCCTTAACTGCTGAGCCATCTCTCCAGCCCCGAGATTTGCTAGGTTTTTAGTAGTCAGCATTAGGATCTTGGCAGGGAAAATGCAGCATGGGTGCCCTCCTGGCAAATAGTAATATGTGGAGCCACCTGGGTGCTTCTGCCCAGACTACTCTTCCGGACCACTGGATGCCAAGGCTAGTGGGCAAGAGGTGCTTGGGCTGGGTGACCACTGGGTGGCACTCCCATTCATGATTGCTGTATGGTTGCTCCTGTCTCAAAGATGTAGCAAGAAGGGCAGCTGGGTGTGGTGTATGCTCAGGCCTGCTTCCCCATAGTTGGCTTTGTGACAAGGAACATGGTAACATTTGCTTTCTGCTCTGTGGAAGGGGAAATTGGCTAGAAAGATAGGACTGCCGACATTTTGTGAGAGGAAAGTTCCATCATGCCTGTGTCCTAGTGGATATGGCTCTCCCCCCCCCCAACACTTCTCCAGGGGCACAGTGGGCATCCCATGGCTTCTGCCCAGGATGGTGGTCTGAGCTTTACTGGTGGGTTTGTGGGTTCTGGCTGTACCACCAACAACTGGCCCACTGTGCCATTCTGCCCTGGAGCATGTTTGGTCCTCAGTGTGGGGGGGCCCTGTCCCTTCCAGACAGGCTGTCTTCTGTGGACTAGTAGGGTCTTGTGTCAGGAGCAGCTCCTGGGAATTCACCTTTTCCCTCCCCATCCAGGCCCAAGCTCAACTTCAGCCTCAGCCACAAGGCAGGGCCTGATGTTTGCCTACTCAGGACAACTCTCCTCCCTGGAACATGGTTCTTCATCTTCTATTCATGAAGAAGGTTTCTCCCTTGTTTGTGTTCTTTGGAACCCAGAGCTGCTTGTGGAAAGCTTGGAATTTCCTCTGGCAGCTGTGTCTAAGAGCCCTGTCTCCCTCCGACCCTGGGGTGCTGTGCTAGATAGAGCATCTGGCATGCCCCTCGGCTCTGGGACAGGTGAATGACTGATGAGTTACTCACCGGTAACAGGTGACTGGTGAGTGGCTCATCTCCCAGCTGCTTCCTGTACAACTGCAGATGCCAAGGGTTCCTGTCAGAACATGGGAGTGTACAAAGCTGCACCTAACCTCAGAGTGGGATGCCAGCCAGACCTTGTCAGGCCAGAGAGAGTCAGCTAGAGGCAGAGCCTGCAGCTTCCAGAACAAGGAGACCCCCACTGCTTTCCTGGGTCAGACATGTAATGGACATTCATACACATGCACACACATGAACTCATTCCTGGGGTGACGTTTTCTCTCATCATGCCCTATCCTGCCTAGATGGGGGGACGGACCATCCTCTTAGTCACCTGGAATTCTTATTGACTCATCTTCTCTCCACCTCCTCCAAACCCATTTGATGTCCCAGAGCTGATGTGTCAGCCTGATCAGGAGCTGTTTTCCTCTCATTGTGTGTGTGTGTGTGTGTGTGTGTGTGTGTGTGTGTGTGTGTGTGTGTGTGTGTGTGTGTGTGTGTGTTCACGCACACACGCAGGGCCGCTTCCAGGTCAGTCCTTGCCTTTCCACTTAATTTTGAGGTAGGACTTCTCTCTGGATCTCACTCTGCTGCTGTTCTTTGTTACGCTCACCATGAACTTTCATGAAATTCTCCTGCCTTCCTGTCCAGGCAGCACTGTGAAGGAGGGCTGCCTGTTGAGAAAGGCTGGGAGCTGTAACTGGGTCTCTCCATCTCACAGCTACGGGATTATAGAAGCCCATCATGGCTCTGGCTTTCATACAGGATTCGGGATCGAGTTTATGTGCTCAGGCATGTGCAGCGGGTGCTTCATCTACTAAGTCATCTTTCCAGCCCTTAGTGACTTTCAGTTTAAAAATGAGTGTCGTGGATTCCTAGAGGAACCCATGGTTGCTATGAGGACCTCCTGTGAGGCGAGGGAGCTCTGTTCTTCCCTCAGGTGACTCCTTGAGTCCATGGTGGGGGAGAGTGTCTCCAGCCACTCCACACAGGCCCAAGGGTGGATCTCTTCACCTCCGATCCCCTCACAGTTTGTGTGTGACAGGGCTGAGACTGGTGGACAGTGTTCTGGGCTGATGAGGCCCTAAAGGCCAGGAGCCTGGGAAGACACAGAAATGTCCTAAGGAAGCATGAGACTCTATTGGCCCAGCCCACGTGGGAAGCTGGACCACCCTTCTGGTGTTTCTGGGGCAGGCAAATGTCTGCCCTGCACAGCTAACCACAGGCCCTGTGGGCATTGGGTAGGGTACATTGCCAGGAGGTTCTCACACACATCTTCCGTTCACTGCCAAGCACAAACCAACAGATCCCTGGGATGAGGGACGTCAGCTTATCTGGAGGTGTCCAGGAAGCACCACAAAGGAGGAAGGATGGGAGCTATGACAGAAAGCCTATGCAAAGCAGCACTGGGGCCCCGGTGTCCTCCTGAGGGACAAGGAGTGTGAGCCGTGTGCAACAGCTGTACCTGTCTCTCAGTGTGTCTTGTTTACTTCTGTTCCCCTGTGGATGATTTGTGGATGCATTTCTTTGACTTGCAGAGCTCTTTAAGTCTGTTATTCCCATGTGATGGGCCTCTTTCTCATCTTTGTGGTCTCAGTGAGCAGGTTGCCTTACTGCCAGGCTTTGGACCTTAGCCTTGTGCTTCCTAACCTGCACCTGATCTCTAGCTTTTGAAGATGTCTGGCTCTGTATCTAGGCAAGAATCCATCTACCATCCCTGTGAGAAGCATGGGTAACAGGTGTCTCCCTTTTCCCAGGTGTTTGGCTTTCCGGCCTCTTTCTGCTGCTGTCGGCATTGTTTTACTGGCCATTCTCATATGCGTTGGCTTCAGTAAGTTCTGACAGTGGCCAGAACAGACCCCTTCCTGTTCCTGTAAGCCGTCCTGGCAATTTCTCTGTTGGGTAAATTTGGAGTCAGCTTGTTCATGGCTTTTAGGAACCCTGTTGCGACCTTGACTTGAATTCCTACATTAGTTTGGGGCCCCAAGAGGCACCGAGGAGAGGGAGGCCAAGTAAGGAGCCTCCAGGCTGCTACACTTCTAATGTGTGCAGAAGGCTCCCAGTGGGGAGTGAGTTCTGGGGCCACCAAGAAGAGGGGACAGCAGAGGCAACCCACTGTTCCTTGGCCTAGGTATACTATCCAGTAGCATGGTGGGGCAGGTGAGCATCTGTCTATCCTCTGAGTACAGGGATGACACAGAAGGACAAAAAAGTGGCCTTGGGCTCCTGTGTGTTGGGCCAAGGGGCTTCAGTTTCTGTCTCTCTAAGAAGCAGCTTGTCCTCTCACCTCAGGCCCCTGACCCTTGTACTGTGCTGCTTGCCTTTCAGATTGTATTCGGTGTGGACCCCCCTGAGGGCAGTCCTGCCTCTGGAGTGGGGCTAGGCGTCTCACAGTGCTATAAGGTGGGAACAGCCTCAAAAAAGTGGGCAAGTCTGAGGTGTCTCCCAGACCTGTGGGGGGTGGGTCTGCTTCTGGGACCTGGGCAAGCATGTATGTATACTAATTCCTCCAGGTGCACATACATCCTGACAGCAGCCACCGGAAGGCAACTCAGAAGTCAGATGCCTGGAGTGCCACCACACCCAGGAAACAAGGTACAGGCCTGGGGCTGAGCCCCACTCCTTTGCCCAACCTCTGAAAATTGGCACCATGATGCCTGGAGCCAGGCACATTTTGTGGACTTGTTAGCCCTCTGAAAACAAGCTGAAGACCTTTGAAGAAGCCTAAGATACTGCTAACTGCCCAGAGTCACCCAGTGGACCGTGAGAGAACCAGGGTCCTGCGAGGCTCTCCTGTCTGGCTCAGGATGTGCTTTAAGCTAAGGCAGATTAGCACTGACCCGCACAGCAAAGCATGGCTGTCATCCTTTACCCAGCAGAGCCATCACCAGGCCCTTCAGATCCAGCCTCATGCCTACTCCCCGGGGTCATGCCCGAAGGGCAGGCAGCTCTCAAACCTCCATCTCGTGTCTCAACTATTTGGTGTCTTAGAATCTGCCGGTGCCTCTGGAGTTGCTGTGCATTTGGGCAGCCTGTTCCACCCACCCCACATGATGTGTAACCCTGCCTGTCAACTAGTAGTAGGTCTGGTGTAGCTTGTGGCAGCTCTCAGCTTTTATGCTAGGTGCATCCCTCAGCCAGACTACAGCCCTGCTCAGCCCCTACATCTCTCTTTACATTCTCCAGCAAGGCCTTGCCGTATATATTTATGTGCAAGCAGAGAGAGAGTGTGTGAGCAAGCACCAAGGCTTCTAGCTGCTGCAAATGAACTCCAAACACATGTGCCACTTTGGGCAGCTGGCTTTATGTGGGCACTGGGGAATCGAACCCAGGCCATTAGGCTTTGCAGGCAAGTACCTTACCTGCTGAGCCATCCCTTCAACCCAAGCCTTGCCTTTGAGCTTGCTCTGTGCATGCCTTTCCCTCTTTGTGGACAGCTATTTCTTTTTTTTGTTTGTTTGTTTTTCGAGGTCAGGTCTCCCTCTAGTCCAGGCTGACCTGGAATTCACTGTGTAGCCTCAGGGTGGCCTTAAACTCACAGCAATCCTCCTCCCTCTGCCTCCCGAGTGCTGGGGCCTGGCGACAGCTATTTCTTGGGTTTACAGGCTGTAGCCCCAGTAGACGCAATCCCGTGGAACCTGTGTAGATTCTGTGGTTCAAGGCAGCCTGGCCTGGGGAAGGAAAAAGCTAGGCATTCAGGTGTTGGTGAGGGAGGGAACAGGGTGTGGGCCCACCTCTGAAATCATGTGATTTCTCAGAAATCACCCTCTTGGTCAGTTGTATAGGAAATGAACTGACTGAAGTAGACAGATGCTTTCTAGACAACCCCAGGTTCTCATTGGGCAGGACAGAGAACCTTCCCACCGAGAAAGAAGCCTTGCCTTTTCCAGGAAATCCCTTCTCTTCTGGCTCCTGGATTTGCCTTCAGTATCTTTTAGGGTTCTGGTATTTAAATTTCCAGAGCTTTTAGAGGTCACTAGGCGTGAACAGCAGGCAGTGTGCAGTGTTCCAGTCAGCCAGGCACTGCTAGGAATTGTGGGCTTCTGTCTGAACCAGTGACCTTGCCTGCTGTGGACGTGACCAGAGTCTGGGAACTTGATCTCCTTTTTAATGGTCATGCTTGGAATGTCACAAGTTCGGATGCTGTTTCCTTCCTGTGTTCTTTTGGCTGAGTGGCTCTAAGCCCAGTGCCACTTGTCATAGTTTCTGCAAAAGTTTGGGGTTGGGGGCAACTGACCTCTCTCAAGGTATCCTCCAGAGTCCTCCTGGGCCTGTCTCCAATTTACTGGGCCCTTGAGGGAGGCTGAGCTTGGGCTTGGGCTCCGATCTAGCCCTTTGTCCTCCTGACTTGTGCACCTGGGCCTCTAGAGCGGTGGCAGCTTACTTGCTCGGTTCCGAGTGATACTGGACTCTAGTCCTGACCTTACACTCCATTCTTCTACAGGGAAGGTACTGAGCTACTGGTGCTTCAGCCCTGGCCACAGCATGCGTGAGCTGATCCACCAGGGTGTCCACACCATTATTCTCACCAGTGGCACACTGGCTCCACTGACTTCCTTTGCCTTGGAGATGCAAATGTACGGGTCCCCCCTGACTAGAGGTTGAAACACTTGGAACATGATGGGTGGGGATGACTTCAGGGTCCTCTGTGGGCCAAAATGCTGTGTGGCCAAGGGGTCCCAGATCTCTGAGGTCATCTGCTGTCTGATCCCCTTGGCCATGTCCAGCCCATTTCCAGTCCGCTTGGAGAACTCACACGTCATTGACAGGCACCAGCTCTGGGTGGGGGTCATTCCCAAAGGCCCTGATGGAATCCAACTGAGCTCTGCTTATGACAAACGGTAAGGGGGTCCTGGTTTCTAGGTCTTTCTACAATGTGTGGTTGGGTGTTATTAAAAGTTTGGGCCCCTCATAGTAGCAATAACAATGTCTTTGATTGTGCAGGTTTTCTGAGGAATGCTTGTCCTCTCTGGGAAAAGTTCTGAGTAAGTGCCATTCTGTACAGGAGCCCGTGTCCCCCAGGAAGCCTTTGCTCCCAACTGCCCCCTAGCCTGTTCCATGGGGTCTAGGGACCCCACTCCTGGAGAGCCCCTGGGGGCCTCAGCAGCCCTCCAGGCCCTGCCTTGACCATGGCCATGGCACTTCCAGGCAACATCGCCCGTGTGGTACCTCATGGGCTTCTGGTCTTCTTCCCTTCCTATCCCGTCATGGAGAAGAGTTTGGAGTTCTGGCAAGTGCGTCCTTTCCACATTTCCTAAAGGATTCCCCAAATCCAGGCAAGGAGGTTGGACAGAGCCAGGACATAAGGCTATGACCACAACTCTTGCCTGTCTGTCTACATTTCTCCCACAGGCCCGAGACCTGGCCAAGAAGGTAGAAGCACTGAAGCCTCTATTTGTGGAGCCCAGGAGCAAAAGCAGCTTCTCAGAGGTCTGTGCTAGGGTCCAGGATCTGTTAGGGCCCTGCCTCTACCACCCTGTGAGGCCCCAGGCTGCCTCTTCAGGGACCTTGCTGCTGCTTAACCCTCTGGGTCTGTCAGGTTTTTCGAAAGCCCTGGCATGGCTCAGCATGGGGACGGTGGCAGCTAACCCGTGTGTCTTGAGTGAGGCGCCGGCAGTGACTGGCTGTGGAGTTCCAGGTTTTTTTTTTCCCCCTGAGAAATACTTGGAAGGCTCTGGGTGCTGGGTTAGGTTCTGCTGGAATTATGAAGGTGCTTTCAAAATTCTGCTGTCCCACCCAGCTGCGACCATCCTTCATCTTGGAAAATAGGATCTGGAGTCTTGCTTGAGAAAGAAGACAGGACAGGAGCTCAACTTATCTGATCATCCTTTCCTTCTAGGTCATTGATGCTTACTACCAGCAGGTTGCTTCCTCTGGGTCTAGTGGGGCCATCTTCCTGGCTGTGTGCCGGGGCAAGGTGAGGCTTCTGCAGGGCATGTCACCTGCCTTGTAAACTGATTCGGAGGGAGTGGAGTGTGGCCGTGTTGGTACGGGGCTCAGGCTACCATGGACCCTACTGAGGACCTGATCCAGGAATAGAACGTCCTTTGCCCCACCATCCCTGGGAGGGTTGGTGCCCAAACCTGGATGGAAGCCAGCAGGGTAGAAGAAAACTCATTTCTTGTTCCCTAGGCCAGCGAGGGGCTGGACTTCTCAGACATGAATGGTCGTGGTGTGATTGTTACGGGCCTTCCCTATCCCCCACGCATGGACCCCCGAGTTGTCCTCAAGATGCAGTTCTTGGATGAGATGAAGGGCAGGAGCGGGGCTGGAGGCCAGGTGAGCTCCCACAGAGCTGGAGGAGGCAGGTACCTGTGGAGGTCAAGAGCCCTTGCGACCAAGTCTTTTTCTCCTGCAGTTCCTCTCTGGCCAGGAGTGGTACCGACAGCAGGCGTCCAGGGCTGTGAACCAGGCCATTGGGCGGGTGATCCGACACCGACACGATTATGGTGCTGTCTTCTTGTGTGACCACAGGTGCAGGCAGCGTTCCACTGGCAACCTTCATTTCTTCCTACAACCCAAGGCCCCTGGTCTGGTCTCTGCATGAGACCCCCTCGCAGCTCCTCCAGCTCTGCTAGCAGAAACTCTTCATTTGGGAACCTGAACGCAGTGACTTGGCTGTGTGGTAGGCGTGACCCTTGACCCTGTGCCCGAGGACTCCAGCTGATGGCCATATATTTTCTAGGTTTGCCTATGCTGATGCCAAGGCCCAGCTGCCCTCCTGGGTGCGCCCCTATCTCAAGGTGTATGAGAACTTTGGCCATGTTGTCCGAGATGTGTCCCAGTTCTTCCGTGTTGCTAAGAAAACTGTGAGTTCCTCTGCCCAACTAACGGCCTGTGCCTTGCACAAGGAGGTCTAAGGTCTCTTCTGAGGAGCCAGAGAAGCAAGCCCCTTACCCTGTTTCTACAGCTGCCTGCACCAGCCCCCCGTGCTATAGCCTCAAGCGTGGCTGAGGGAGAAGCTGCTGTCGGAGTGGCTGCATTGTCCAGCCCCCTCCTCTCTACCAGGAAAGCCATGAGCTTAGAGATACATGTGCCCAGCCTGAGACGGAGGTCCACAGGTGGGTGGGGCTGAGCACAGGCCACGCATGGCAGAGGCAGAAGCCTTACTTTCTGGTAAGCTTTGCTCATGTTCTTGCAGGGTCGCCAGCTGTCAGCAACCCTGAGAGCAGCCTGTGTGTGGAATATGAACAGCAGTCAGTCTCTGCCCAGCAGCGGCCAGTCGGGCTTCTGGCTGCCTTGGATCACAGTGAACAGAAGGCTGAGAAGCCTGGGGCGGAGGAGGTGCACAGCAGGGCAGGGCGCCTGGGTAGAGACATGGACCCCGCACGTTTGGCCTTAAGCACCTTTCACTTGTATCTTCAGATTTCTTTCCCAGCATGCAGGTGGGCAAGTTAGCGTCCCTAGCCACACTGTGCCCCACCCCATCTTGCAGGCAGAGGTGCTCCTCAGCTCTCATGGTATCGCCACCATGTAGTTCCAGGGCGGGTCAGTCTGGCGCGTCTTGCCACCTGCTATGTCCAAAGCTGGGACATGTGGATGAGATCCCATGTTATTCTTTTTCCCCTGAGGCTTTGGCCTAAATGCATGTAAGTTCCTTGGCCTGACTCGGAGCTCCCATTTCCACTCCCACTCTGCAGTCCTGTGCCATGAGGCCCAGACCTGCCCTCTGGCACGCACACTGCTCCCTGCAAGCCACAAGGGCTGGAGACATGACATGAAAGGGACAGTCCCAGCATTGTCACCAGAGCTTGAGGCCGTTCAGGCTATGGTTCCTGGGGATCTCTGGCACTCTGAATTGGAGTTGGACCACAGCTGTGTCTCCCTCAGGCACTTAACTCCTCAACCCTGTCCTTCCGGTGTGAGAAGAGGCCATCAGTTGAGCAGAGAGGAGGAAGGAGGAAGGTCAGGCTGGTCAGCCACCCGGTATGTATGCCACCATACCCATGTTGCTGCTATGGGCAGGTCAGGGAATTGGGCTTCTGATGTCTATAGCTCCCAACTGAGTGGGTGTGCGGTCAAACTTCCTGAACAGCTGTGATGGTGAGGATGTGTGTGGGGGGGTCCAGTTTATGGTTCCTTCTGTGGGCAGCATGAGCCAGGAAGCCCTTGCATGCTGGAAAGCCCAAGTGTGGCAGCTTTTGTCCTCGCCCCTCTGCTTCTGGGAAGAGCCATATGGTCAGCCCAGGAGGGATGGTACATTAGGAAGTAGGCTGGCTACGAAGGGACTGGGCTGGTGAGAGCTGCCTGGACTGTCCCTGCTTTGTTTTACATGGTTTCTTGTGGGGCTAAGGTGTATGGAAGTGGGTGTTGCCTGTCGCGAAGTATCCCTTGATATGAGCTACACCTATGCCTGTTGTGGGGCAGGGAGTCATGCTGTAGGTTCTGACTGCCTTCGATGTGACCCAGAAAGGTCTGGCTCTAGCCACACACCAGGACTGGGCCTTAATTCTCCATTGATTTGCCTCTCTCCCCTTCTCCCCCTCCTTGTCAGCTGGCTCAGAGGCAGCAGCCACAATGACAACCCACTCTTCCCCTGGGACCCCAGTCTCTGTGCTGCCCCTGGGGCAGGATGGATGGGATAAGCCTTGAGGAACTTTGTCATGTCTTGCAGGAGGAGCCAGTAGCTAGCACACAGACAGGCAGAGCCAAGCTGTTCATGGTGGCTGTGAAGCAGGCACTGAGCCAAGCCAACTTCAACACCTTCACCCAGGCCCTGCAGCACTACAAGGGCTCTGATGACCTCGAAGCCCTGACAGCCTCCCTCACCTGCCTGTTTGCTGAAGACCCCAAGAAGCACCCTCTACTCAAAGGTGCCCTGGCTTACAGAGGCTTCCCGTCAAGTAACATGTCACATGACAGCTGTGGGGTGGGACAGCCCTGGAGCATCACTAAGGGCCATGGTGGTGTCTCTTCCTAGAGGAAGGGCCTGCTGGGTAGACCATGACCCATGGAGCCCACAGGCTGGCTCAGAAACTCCTTCCTCATGCAGACTTTTACCAGTTTGTACGACCCCATCACAAGCAGCAATTTGAAGACTTCTGCTTCCAGCTAAGTGGCCAAAGCTGTGGCTACCAGCCAGAGCACAGCCTTCGTCATGGAGATTGGGCACAGCCAGCCCCAGACACCAGCAGTGAGCAAGGCCCTGGGCGGGACCCTCAATCTCAGACCTGGAGGGCAGGTAGTACCTGGAATGGGCAGAGTGGGCATCCCGAAGCTCTTTCTTGGCCAGCCCCTGTCACCAGTGTAGTGCTACTTGTGGGGTGAGCTGTGTTCCTCCCCAAGCCAGGCCTCCAGAAGAGATCTGCCCATAGGGAGCTCAGTGGACATGCCTGGGTGCTGGGCACCCGTCCTTCTGTTCTGCCTCCGAACAGTTGCGCTGGTTCCTCCAGTGCTTGCTTTGGAGCAGCCTGCCCCAGAGCAGGCACTCCCAGGACTTTCATCTGGGAAAGCCCACCCTCTGACCTTGATACCCACTGAAGTGCCTGGTGCCTGTAATGATGGTGAGCTAACCCCACTATCTGGGTCCTCATGGCAGGTGACATCTTGGGCCCACCCAGCTGCAGACAGCTCTGGTGTGCCAAACATGAGGCATGTATGTCAAAATTCCTTCCTTGGTCTGAGGAGGGTGGTGGGGCCTAGTCTCAGGAGCTTGTTTCTTCAGGAAGGATGGAGCCTGAGACAAGGCTGACATTGTCTGAGGGTGTGGACCGACAGCTGGAGTCCCGAGAACACCTGAACCAAGGAAGGCTCCATCTGTCAGTGCAACCACCCCACGAAGGTATCTGGCTCCTTCAGATCCCAGATGGGACCTACAGCCCTTGAGGAGGCTCACGTTCCACAATCTTCCAAGAGTAGCTTTGAGCTGCAGCCACCAGTGGAACTGAGGGATCGCTGTGGGGACCACTCTTACTGCTGCACCCCAGTTGCCCTGAGTAGCTTACATGGGTTTTATGAGGTTCCTGGGAGGGGATGGGGCTGGGGGAAGTTCCCTGGTCCCTTGAACTCCCCTTCCTTCTCTCACACCAGGAGACCACAACAGCTGTTCACGCGTGGGGACTGGAGTGGGAAAACCTTGCCAGTCTGCTGTGAGTGCTTATTTGTCAGATGTCCGCCAGGCCCTGGGGCCTGCAGGCTGCAGTCAGCTCATGACAGCGCTGAGGGCATACAAACAAGATGATGACCTGGACAGAGTGCTGCTCGTGCTGGCAGCACTGACCACTGCGAGGCCTGAAGACCTTACCCTGCTGCAGAGTACTGGCCCCAGCGGGGGAGAGGTTGCTCTGGGGGGATGGCAGGTTGTGTGAGAAGGACAGAGACCTGAGTGCAGCTCCCCACAGGGTTTGGCATGTTTGTGCGTCCCCACCACAAGCCTCGCTTCCTACGGACCTGTGCAGATCTGATGGGCCTCCCTACCTCAGGCTTGGGTGTGGAGCGGACTTCCCAGAAGGAGAGCACCGCCGTGTCTCCTGAGTTAGTCCACAGGGACCCCCGACCAGGTAGGGTCCATACATGCTTTTCCTTCCACCCCAGTCCTGTCACCTGGAGTCCCTCATAACCCCTGCTTTGATTTTTTGCCATCTGCAGGTCCCTCAACATCTGAGAAACCCGAGAAGACCCAGAGCAAGATCTCATCCTTCTTTAAACAGAGGCCAGCCAAGAGTATGGGGGCTGATGACACGGCCACAGGGTCACACAGCCATAGCCCCCTGGGCACATGAAGCCTGAGTGGAGTAAGCTGTAGGGACTGCTGGCCACTGTGGTCATTAAGCGGGCAGAGCAAACACGCAGGCTTTACGTGTTCAGACTGTAGGGCAGAGGACATAATGCCCTGCCTCCAGGGTGTCACCTGGCCCTTCAGCTTCTGCCAGGATCTCCCAGCTGGGAGCCCTCGGCTCTGCTGGGGCACCACACCTGTGCGGAGTCCTAAGCCACCTGTGTTCTGGGGTGGGTCTGCTGGACTGAGCCTCCTCAGAGTTCTGGCCATCGTGTGACTGGTGCCTCAGGTCTATATGCCACACCTCAGGCAGCAGCTTGTCCAATTACTGGCTGTTAATATTGCAGCCTTCCACATACTGTAATAAAGGCCAATGGCTGTTTGCCCCTTTGAAAGAAATCTTGACGGTGGTCAGGACGGGGTCTTTGCAGGCTGGCTTTGGGGGATTGGCGTCTGGGGAAAGGGTTTCTGGGAAGATCCTGACCAAGTGGCAGGCTGGGCCTAGGGAACCTTCTCTGGGCGGTTCCGTGCCTCCCCCTCCCACGGTCCTTCCATCCATGCTCTGCAGGGTGGCTCTGGGCGGGGCCTCGGCGTGGGCGCGGGCTGGGCGGAGTCAAGCGCCTCCCTAAATATGTGCGGTGCGGTGCCGGCCCGGGAAGGACCATGCAGGCCGGTCGGGGACAGCCGCTGTGGTGGACACTGCCTGTCCTGCTGGCCTTGGCCCCGCGCTCGGCCGCGGAGGCGCCCACCTACCGGTGGCGGGATGAGGAAACGCACGAGTGGCTGGCGTGTGCGCAGTGCCCTCCGGGCACCTTCGTGCAGCAGCCGTGCCGCCCGGACCGCCCCACGGTGTGCGCCCCGTGCCCGCCACGCCACTACACGCAATTCTGGAACTCCCTGCCCCGCTGCCGCTTCTGCAACGTCCTCTGCGGGGAGCGTGCGGAGGAGGTGCGGCCCTGCGGCGCCACCCACAACCGCGCGTGTCGGTGCCGCCCCGGCTTCTTCCTGCACGCGGGCTTCTGCCTGGAGCACACGGCCTGTCCGCCGGGGGCCGGCGTGGCTGCCCCTGGTGGGTACCGCCAAGGGCGCGGGGCTGCTGCAGGGGAGAGGCGCCCCGACCCCCCCTGAGCCCCTGCCGCCTCTCCGCTAGGCACCCCCGGCCAGAACACTCAGTGTGCGCCGTGCCCCTCCGGCACCTTCTCGGCCAGCAGCTCGAGCTCGGAGCAGTGCCGTCCGCACCGCAACTGCACAGCCCTGGGCCTGGCCCTCAACGTGCCCGGCTCCTCGTCCCGAGACACCCTGTGCACCAGCTGCACCCGCTTCCCACTCGGAATCAGAGGGTCAGGTGAGCCATTCCCGAAGGGACAGTCTGTAACAAACCCTGGGAAGGGGCCGTGGGCTTGCTTGTCTTCTCAAAGGAAAGGGCCGCCTCGGTGCCACAGCGTACCCCACCCCCAGCTTCTCCCAATACACTTGCCCCGTGGCCTCTGTACAGGGCACTGTATCGTGAGTTCTCTGAATGGTCCCATGTGCCATGGGTGCTCTTTCACAGACTCCACCATCCATTGAGTGTGCAGGGATTTCTTCTAGGTGTTGAGTGAACTCAGTGGCCAATCTGACCCTCCTGCAGGGAACAAGGAATGTGAGCAGGCTGTCATGGACTTCGTGGCCTTCCAGGACATTTCCTTCAAAAGGCTGCGAAGGTTGCAGCAGGCCTTGGCCGGCCCAGGGAAAGAGAGCCCACGGCCATCACGGGAGGCCCGCGTGGCTCTGCAGCTGCAGCTGAGACAGCTGCTCGCTGAGCTCAGTGGGGCTCAGGACAAGGTGCTGCTGGGGCAAGTCCTTCAGGCGTTGCGAGCTGCTAGGCTGCCTGGGTTGCAGAGACGTCTGCGAGAGCGCTTCCTCGAGACCCGCTAAGCCTTCCCTGCGAGAAGCACCGTATTCTACATCCCAGCCTCTCCAGACTTCTTCAGATTTATTTTTTATAAAGCCATTTCATAAAACCAGTTGTTTTTGCTCACACAGCAGCGGAGGACCTTTGGGTGCTTTGCGGCTGGTAGGTTCTTCGATGGCCGGCTTAGACACGAGGATGACCCCATCCAAGGAAGACCCTTCTCTGTTTCCTGCCTACTACAGCGCCACTCACTCCATGAATTCCCTAGTCTTGCCAGTAGTTGACAGAATTGAGGGTGGCCATCACAAGCTACCTGGGACATTATCTGTTGTCTCCATGCTGAAGGAGTCCCCTTAACCTGCCTGTCTTTTGGGTCCAACCCACACCCAATTCCCAGGGTATCCCCAAGGATGGGCCCAGCCAGTCCCTCATGCCCATCACCCTCTGAGAAACAAGGCTCAGAAGTGGCTTCTAGACTCTCCAGTAACCTGAAAACTTGCCCCATCATCCTCTCACCTTCCAAGATGACCAGGTTCTTCCTGAAGCTAGGGGGCCTAGCCCTTCTGCTGGTCCTGGGACCCAGCCTACAGATGCCTCTGGGAGGACACCATGAACCTTCCTGTGAGTCACAGCACCCACAGACAGATGCATCCACTCCCTGTTGACTCATACCCTTCCCAGTCACCCCTTCACAAGCCCCCCTGGGAAGGGGTGACCTGATCTCGGACAAGGAGCCACCAGGTCTAGATCTCTCAAAGCTCCTGCCCAACAGGGACCCCAGGATGGCAGCTACCACACACAGCAGGAAACCATCCTTTGGCTACCTGGAGGGACGGATAGTAGGAGCCAGTCAAACTGTCTTTATTTTACAAATTTGCCCTAGACATATTGGGAAGGCAGAGAGCACTCAGCCTGGCAGGCTGTTCCCTAGGGACTCAGACCGACAGGACCCTGCACACCTAGCTCAAAACACAGGTACTACCTGAGCTGGCCACAGCCACACCTGGCCAAGGAGGGCTATTTCTCCTAGAAACCACCTAACCTGTGTGTGGAGGGGAGTATATGAACGTGCACAACCAACAGGACCTGACCTCCAGCCTTTATACATCACCCCTCTTCTCTGGAGATTAAAACTGAGTGAGAATAGGCCAGGTGTGGATCTGATCTGGCTTCCCAGGTAGTTCTGCTAAACCCTGTCCCAACGATGCCTCAAAACCCAGAAGGGAGCAAACATGTCCCACTCCTATAATCCTAGGAGGTAGAGGCAGGAGGATAAAGGGTTCCAGGTCAGCCTGGGCTACACAGTAAGACTTTGTCCTCTCAAAATCAAAACAAAAGACTCAAGGGGCAAAGCTGGTCTCTGAGATGTGGGCTTCAACTTTCTCAAAGAAGGTGAAACTAGCTCCTAGACAGTTCCAGGACCTGCCCTGGCCACTTCCACCTCCTCCATGGGCAAGCTAGACAGAGCCAAACCATTTCAACCAGGCTACCCTCAGTTTCTACTTTGGAATAGGCTAGCAGGCAAGCATGGGGGTAGCCTCACCTGCCCCCAACCCTCATCACTGACTGGGCTGAAAGGGTTCCAGACCCTGTGAACATTAGGCGGGACTCAGGTCTGTAGGAGCTTGTGTAGAACTGGGATGGCTCACATGCCCTACGTCCCTCAGTAGAAGCCTCTAGATGTCTACACTTTTCCAGGCACGCACGCACACACACACAGAAATTGTCTTAGAGAAAACATAAAGCAAATAAAAGAACCAAAAGACAAAGCCAGCCCCAGGATTGGTGGCACAGGAGCCTGCTTCTTCAGCACTAGGGGATGAACCGTCCAGACAGGAAAGCTGGAGGTGCTTATGTGATGTCCTTCTGCCGTGGGGGCCGGTGCACATTCCGCACAACACACTTCACCATCCATTCAATGCCTTCTCGCACTCCTTTGCTGCAGAGACAACAGGTGGGAGGTGGGAGGTGGGACCTGCCTTGGCCCCAAGGACTCTACAAGGCCAAGAAGGCCCCACTCACCCTGTGAGCGCAGAGCAGGCCTGGGTCAGGCAGTCTCGCCGGCCAATCTTGCAGGTGCAGTCACTGAATGCAGTCTTGATGTCAGGGATGGAGAGGCAGGTCTGGCAAGGAGACACGGTCCTGAGGAGCAGCCCCGCTACCCAGCCTCATTCAGCTGGTCAGTTGGGTTCTGGGCGAGCCACAGACCTCCACACCAGGAAAACCACTGGGGTTAGCTTGACTAGTTTTAGTATCCTCGTGGAAACCAGAGTGGTGAGGGCACCTCAACTGGCCCGTGAGTCTGCTGATTGGCTATGATTTGGAGTCCACAAATGACTCCCAAGAGAGCCCCACCCCCAAGGGTGACATCCCAATCAGCTATAGTGCTGTGAGCTGAGCAAAGAGGCAGGTCCTATGGCCATGGTGGTGTGTGGAGGCATTTGTTCACTTTTCCTCCAAAGCAATGTCCCTGAGCCACTCTGCCCCGTACTGTACCAGAGGCCCTTATTGCTGGTTTAAGGACAGAGGAGCAGAGATGATGGGGGAGGTCCTCAGGAATGTGAGTGGAGACAGACCGTGTAGGATGGGCTGAGTGTGTACAGAACTGCCTTAGGGAAATGAAGCACCTCCAATCTCAGCGTGGGCCTCCAGATTCTGGTGGCCACCATGGCTTCTGCAGCTACTTCTTTCTATACAAAGCCCCTGGGTAGGACAACAAGGATTGTGCACCCAGTAGTCTTATCTCACAAGAGTCCCCAGCCAGGTTCAGGGGAGGTGGCAAATGCTGGCCCTCAGGCAGCATCCCATCCCCAGCTTCTCTGAGCTCAAGAGTTAATGCCTGGGTCTTCCAAATTTCTCTCCACTGGAGAACATGGGCCCAACCCTCCAGCGGGGAGAAAGCGTCCTGCAAAGTAGGAAGAGACCTCTGGGGTACCTGCAGCTACAAACCCCTGGTCTTGCCTTAAGGAAAGACAGTGGCTTGTTGAAGAGCCTCCAGGGGGAAGGTGCCTGCCCTAATGATGGCAGCTGTGACACCCGGACAGGAACTGAGACTGGAAAGCTGGAGACCATGAGGGTACTGGGCAAAAGGGACCTTGAGAAGTGCTCTTTCTCTGACGGTGCAGGAGTGTAGGCACAGAAGATGGGCTCCGGAAATCCCAGGGGTTACACATCACTCCTCTTGCAGTGGGGACAGGGGATCTGGTGAGGCAGAGTGGGGCTCACCTCCACATCTTGCTTGTTGGCCAGCACCAGGATGGGGACACCGTCCAGCGCTTCACTTGCAACCACCTTCTCTGAGGAGAGCAGGAGAGGCGGTGCCTTGCACCCTGTGCCCTGCCTTAGACTGCAGGCTCTGCCCAGGGCCCACAGGCATGGGATGGACAGCTCCCTTCCACCCTTCCCCTTGCACAGCAGGCAGCCCAGACAATATGGCAGGACCCTTTAGCGCTGGCAACCAGGCTCGGGACCAGCCTCCCTCATGATCAGTTCCAGACATAGAGGAGGTCCAGACTGGACCTGTGTATTTCCCCAGACCCTCCCCACACAGCCTTCTGGACATAGGTCCTCGGTGTCCTACTCCCCCCGGGGAGTGGCCAAGGTACTCACCAAATGCCTGTTTGGATTCTGACAGTCTTTCCTCATCAGTGGAATCAATGACATAAATGACACCGTGGCACTCTGCATAGTACTGGAAGGAAGTGATGGAAGCTGGGGCTGGAGGTGCCCATAGTCGAGCCAGCTAGGCAGCCAAGCCCCATGTCTCAGGTACCAGGAGGGACGGAGTGGTGGGATTCTATGGCTGCAGGGTCAGAACTAGGAAACAGGCACAGTCCCAGTGGGCTTCAGTAGCGAAGATACCCTGACCCTGGCAGGGTGATCAGCCTCCCCACTGCCCAGGTGCTGCTCCTGACCAGCAGAGCCAGAGTCACAAAACATGACTACCTAGTGGGCTCCTCACGTTCAAGGATACCTGTTCCCCGTCACACAGAGGTTACACCCCAGCCAGTATGAATATAACTCCACAACCAGCTTCCAAGACTATGCACCTTCTTCAGAATCAGTTTCTACAAAGAAGGGGCCACTTCCCGATCAGAGTGGAAATTCAAGCCGAGCACAGATAGGCTGTGTGCCTCACAGTGGGCAAGCTACCCAGAGGCAGCACGCCCAGCACGAAGCAGGCAGGTCTGTCTCTTTGGCTTCTGCAGGACCCACGCTGACTACGAGGAGCACTCTACCAGTCATACCAGTTCATGATGGCGACCACTGCTGACCTGAGCTCCTGGCCCAATCTGAAGCAACCTCTCTCCCTCTGTGCTGTTCCCTGCCTTCCCTGATGCCTTCTTGGCACTGCCCCACAATGCACACGCTATGTCCAACTCATCTCAGTGTCTACTCCCAAGAGCTTGCCTATGACAAGAATGTCAACTGGTGGGACTCCTCACTTGAGTCTGGTCTTTGGACGAGCCAACGTGTGCCACTGCCCATGACTTGGTGTGTCCTCTGTCCAACTTGGGTGACTACAGAGGGCCATGTTAGAGACCTCAATGCAGGACATATTTCCACCAAAGAAAAGGGTCAAAATCGAGCCCCAGGTCCTCAGTTCCAACACAAGGTTGCTGGCAAGCATCAGAGTAGTTGAGACATCTGCATATCAAACCCATGGGGCAGGAGCTTGCTGAGGGAGAGGCCAGGTGCTGGGCCCAGTACCAAGCATAGGCTGAGCTGGGCATGGACTCCATTCTGGGTGTGCACAGAGAGCACCACACTGAAGCCTCAGAAATGCCCAAACTCTGCATCAAAAGAGGCAGGTGCTGTCTGCCTGAGAACACCCTCCCCAGGATGCAGAAGAGGTCACCAGAGAGAACTAGGGTACAATCCAGAAGAAGGCAGATAGACCCTCACGAAGACATGGGCCCTGTGCCCTTCTGTCGTCTGATCTTGGTCACTTTTGTCTGCCTGGCCTTCTTGCTGGGGACATCCGGCTGCCTGCATGAGGACAGGTTGAAGCCCTCTGTGAGTCTCCCAGTCAGTGCTCAGGGCACTTCTTTGGAGCCTCCAATTGGGAGAAGGCCCTGTGGGAACTGCCCGCGGCCACTGGCTGCAGGTTTCACCAGAATGAAACAGAGTGGAGAGGCTCATGGAGAAAGTGCTCAGGACCGGCGTGGACAACCGAGCTCTTGAGGAAGGAGACACTGAGGTGTCCACTGTAGACAATGCGCAGGCGGGTGCGTGTCTTACCTTGTCCCACAAGGACTGCAGCTCTTCCTGGCCCCCTAAGTCCCAGAACATGAGGCGAGCCTTGCCCACGTCCACAGTGCCGACTGGGGAGAGGACAGAAGGGCTGGTTCATGACCTCAGTCCTTGACACAGAGCTCCAGCTCCCCCGGGGACAGGGCGAGCCAGCCTGGCACCGCTTCCACGGGGCTGAGGTGTGCGCGGGGCAGCATCCCCAGGGGACCCCCTCATTCACACCCGAGACGCCCCCTTACTGTTCAGACCCACGGTGGTGGTGATTTTGGACAGACTCATCCCCCTGTAGTTCTCGTTAAACCGCGTCTTCGACTGCTCCAGGAAGGTCTGAGGAGAGAAGGAAGGGGAGTCAGTGGATCTGGGCCGTTCCCCAGCCGTGCCTTCCCGGGAAGCCCCCACGGCGCAGGGCGGGGCGCCCACCGTCTTGCCGGCATTGTCCAGGCCCAGGATCAGGACGCAGTACTCGTCCTTCTGGAACACGTACTTGTACAGCCCGGACAGCAGCGTGTACATCGCGGCCCGGGCGCCCACGCGCGGCCCCCGGCCTCGCCCACCCGCGGCCGCCCGGCTCCCAGCCGCCCCTGACCCCGCGCCGACCCCGCGCGGCGCCTGCCGGGACGCCAGCGGCGCCGCCGCCTCCCGGCAGCCCGCGCGAGCGCTTCCGGCGGCCGCGCGGTCGGGGCGGAGCGAGCGCGGAGCGCGGAGGGCGGAGGCCGCGCGGGAGCCCGGCGCCCGGACGCCGCCGTCGCCGCGGCGCAGGCCCCGCTGCGCGGCCCGCGGCGCCATGGACGAGGCCAGCCTGGGCGCCGCCCTGCGCTCCTACCGGGCCCAGCTCCGGCAGGTGGACCTGGCGCTCGGGGCCCGCCCGGAGGCCGCGGAGCAGGCGGACCTGCGCCGGCTGCAGGGCGACCTGCGGGAGCTGATCGAGCTCACCGAGGCCAGCCTGGCGTCCGTCCGGAAGAGCCGGCTGCTGGCCGCGCTCGAGCCGGAGCCCCCGGCGCGGGAGGACGCGGAGGCCCCGGCCCGCGCGGGGCCCGGCGCGGAGGAGGCGGCGGCGGCGGCGGCGGCGGCGCCCGCCGAGCCCGGGCCGCTGACGGGCGCCAAGGTGAACGCCCCCTACCACAGCGCCTGGGGCACGCTGGAGTACCACAACGCCATGGTGGTGGGCGCCGAGGGGGCCGAGGACGGCTCGGCCTGCGTGCGCGTGCTCTACCTGTACCCCACGCACAAGTCCCTGAAGCCCTGCCCGTTCTTCCTGGAGGGCAAGTGCCGCTTCCAGGACAGCTGCAGGTGAGGCGGACCCGCGCTGAAAAGCACCCGCTCTCTTCTGGGGGAAGCTTTTTACTTGGGGTGCTGAGGACCTCAGCCCCTCGTCTTCTGGGGTGGAAACCTTGGTCTTGGTCATGCTCCATCGCCCCATTGCTCATCTGTCATCTGCTTTTGTTTTCTTGAACTATTTCACAAACTACGTTTCAGGCTCTTTCCCCCACGCGCAAATGCTCCAGGATGCACCTGTAATCTAGCTGGCTCTTGCAAACGTAGCCACTATGTCATTCCTCTTTTTTAATATTCATTTTCAAGCAGAGAGAGAGAGAGAGAGAGAGAGAGAGAGAGAGAGAGAGAGAGAGAGAGAGCGCACCAGGGCCACCACCTTGTGGGTCTGGCTTATGTGGGTCCTGGGGAATTGAACCAGGGGCCTTAGGCACTGGAGGCAAGTGCCTTGACCGCTGAGCCATCTCTCCAGCCCATGTCGTTCCTCTTAACAGTTACTACAGGGATACCTGATCACGTGCGGATCCCCTCATTTACTGCTCTTGTTTTATTCCTATGAACAACAGTCACTGAAATTTCTCGTAATTTTCTTTGTTAGCCCAGGGCAACTCCTAGTTCTTTGGACTTTATTTTAGGGCATTAAAACGACACAGATTTGTTCTCATAGTTCTGGAAGTAGAGTCCAAGATTAGTTTCACTTGGACAAAGTAAAGGTTTTCGCAGGGCTGGATCTTTCCGATCTGAGGGAAAATCCGTTTCCTTCTCCACTTCAGCTTCCAGAGACACCTGCGTTCCTTGGTGCATGGTGCCCTCCCAGCACCACCTAGCCTTTTGTTCCCACGGTCACATTTATACTCCTCACATCTTCTGTCTTTTGAGGCTGGGTCTCACATAATGAGCCCAAGCTTGTCTTGAACTCAGATCATCCTGCCTCCACTTCCCCAAAGGCTGAGATTAAGGGTATGTACTCTGCACATCTTTTTGTTTGTTTAGTGCTTTTATTTATTTGATTTATGGATGCACAGGGCCTCTTGCCACTGCAAAAAAAAAAAAAAAAAAAAACCACCAGGTGCTTTTTGTGTTCTGCTCACGTGGGTGGCTTGGAAATTTGAACCCAGGCAGCAGTGGCTTTGCACAACTTATTTCTTAGTAGCCTTGATACATCCCTCTCATGCCCACAGCTAGGTACATAAGTGTGTTTGACAGATGGACAGCAAGCAGACAAGTGTCCCTGGAGCCAGCAACCACATCATCTTCCTGCTGTGGTCTTTCTGGGAGTCACCAGGCTGCTCTGTTGTCCCCAGTGATGAGACCTGTCTGTGATGCATCGCTGTGCTTCCTGTGATTCAGACACACCCACTGTCCTGCGCAGCAACCCTGTAGGTGGGCTCTGCAGTTGTCCCATTTTACAGATGAGGAGGCGGACACCAAGGCATAAGTCATTGGCCCAAGGTTCCCCCAACACTTTATCTGGGGTTGCTTGCTGTGCTTGAGACTAAACTAAAGGTTACACAGGCCTGGTGTGGCACCTCACACCTTTAATCCCAGTATTCTGGAGGCAGAGGTAGGAGAATCACTGTGAGTTCGAGGCCAGCCTGGGAGATTACAGAGTGAGTTCCAGGACCGCGTGGGATAGTGAGACCCTACCTCGAAAAAACAAAAACAAATTACAGAAGCTCAACATGGCCTCATCCTTTTTTGAATGGGAATCAAACTCACCCCCAGCTTGAATGGTGAGCGCTTGCTTCTCTGAGCCATCTCTCCAAACCCCCATTTCAAAGTGCTTTTGTAGGTTGATTCCCCACCCCCCAGGGTCGCTGGGGGTCCTCCTGCCTCTGCCTCCTTAGTGCTGGGATTAAAGCCTCGTATGATGGAGTTTATTAGTTCTGTTAGGACATTTTTGTGGGTTGTTTAAGATTTTCTTTATAATGAGATCATGTTATTTATGAATGGAGACCATTTTAGTTATTTCCAATTTAGATGGTTTCTTTGTCTTGTATATTTGCCCTAGCTAGAATTTATAGTATTGTAAGGTAGAAGTGGCAGGAGCACATCCCTCTGTCTTGTCTAGTTTCTGATGGGAAAGGCGCTTTTACTCTTGTACCTGTCACCATGTTCGGGACAATCCTGTCTGTACCTCCTACTTTGTTGGATGGTTTACTGTGCAAGAGTGTTAGATATTTGGCTGGGTGTGTTGGCTCACATCTTTATCCCAGCACTCAAGAGGCAGAGGTAGGAGGATCGCCGTGAGTTCGAGGCCAGCCTGAGACTACAGAGTGAATTCCAGGTCAGCCTGGGCTAGAGCGAGACACTACCTCGAAGGGGAAAAAAAAATCCATTTTGGGCTAAAGAGATGGCTTAGCAGTTAATGCCTTTGCCTGCAATGCAGAAGGACCAGAGTTCAATTCCCCAGTGCCCATATAAAGCCAGATGTGCAAGAAGGCACATGTGTCTGGAGTTCATTTGCAGTGGCCGGAGGCCCTGTGCCCATTCTCTCACTGTGTGTCTGCCTCTCTCTCTCAAATAAATAAAATATTAAAAAAAAAAAAAAAGAGGCAGAGGTAGAAGGACTGTCATGAGTTCGAGGCCAGCCTAAGACTACACAGTGAGTTCCAGGTCAGCCTGGGCTAGAGTGAGACTACCTCGAACCCCCCCCCCCAAAAAAAAGTGTTGGATATTTGGTGGTGGTTGTTGTTTAAATATTTGTTTATTTAGTTATTTGTTTGTTTATTTAGGAGAGGGAGACAAAAGCAGACAGAGTATGGGTACACCAAGGCCACCTGCCTCTGCAAATGAACTCAAGAAGGATGCATCAATTTGTGCATCTGGTTTTACGTGGATAATTGAACCTGGGCCATCAGGCTTTGCAAGCAAGCACCTTGAACCACTGAGCTATCTCTCCAGTCCATTGTTTTTTGTTAATATTTTTATTTATTGATTTTCAAGCAGAGATGAGAGAGAGAGAGAGAGAGAGAGAGAGAACACCAGGGCCACCACCTTGTGGGTCTGGCTTATGTGGGTCCTGGGGAATTGAACCCAGGGCCTTAGGCACTGGAGGCAAGTGCCTTAACCGCTGAGCCATCTCTCCAGCCCCCAGTCCATTGTTTTTAAGGCAGGATTTCACTCTAGCCCAGGCGGACTTCAAACTCACAGCAATGCTCCTGCCTCAGCCTCTCATGTGCTGGGATTATTGCCTGGTCCTGGATTTATTAATATGCTTTATGCATAGAGATGTTAATTTTTCTTTTCTTTTTTCTTTCTTGCTTCTTCTTTGAGGTAGGGTCTCACTCTAGCCCAGGCTAACCTGGCATTCACTATGTAGTCTCAAGCTGGCCTCAAACTCACGGCAATCCTCCTACCTCTGCCTTCCAAGTGCTGTGATTAAAGGTGTGCACCACCATGCCCTGCTTATTTTTCTTCTTAATTCATTAATTTGATGTCTTGTATTGAATAATTTTCACGCGTTAAGTCACCCTTGCATTCCTGGGAGGAAGAAACACACAATGATCCTCCTACCTCTGCCTCTTGAGTGCCGGGATTAAAGGGACGTGCTGCCACGCCTGGCTATCGTTCTTTTATGTACTGCTGTATTTGGCTTTCTGGTGTGTCATTTAGCATACTTAACAGTTGTATTCATGAGTGATGTTGGTCTGTAGGGTTCTTCTTTAATCCTTGTGTGTACATGCGTGCGCATGTGTGTGAGAGAAGTCAGAGAACAACCTTAGGTATTGGTCCTCTCCTCCTCCTCTGTTTGAGGCAAGGTCTCTAGTTGTTTGAACTGCATAGGCCAGGCCCTGGGACATTCACCGTAGCTGTGCTGGAATCTTAGACTCTTGAACTACCATGTCCAGCTTTCCTACCTCACACCATGATTGCATAGCAAGTACTTTTACCCAGTGAGCGATCTTCCCAGCCTTGGACTGGAGTTCTTTGTGTGTGTGTGCACGTGTGCGTGAGAATACAACTCAGGGCTTTCCACTTGCTACACCATAGCCCTTGTCTGTAGTTTTCTTTTCTTGGGACGTCTTGAGGTAGCCTTGGCGTTAGGTTAATACTGACCTCATGGAAATAGGGAATTTTTTCCCCTGGGTTTGGGAAAAAGAGTTTAAAAGAATGATTTGGTGTTGACTTATCTTTAAATATTTGGGAGCGATGCTGAGTATGACTCATGGCAGAGTGTGTACATAGCGTGCTTGAAGCCCTGGGTTCTCTCCCAGCACATGTAGGCTGGGCCGCATGGCAAGACTCCCCACCCCTAGAACAGCTAATCACACACAAAAAGTGTTGCTTAGTTTCTTCCCCCTCCATTTTGTCTTTGTTGTCTTCTTCTGTGGCAGGGGTTGGATCCAAGGCCTTGGCTGCTAGGCAAGTGCTTTGACACTGAGGCAACAGCTCCAGCCCTGAATGCCTACATATTTGTAGATGTTCTGGGTTTGCTTAGACTTTTTATTTACTTATTTACTCTGTGTGTGTGTGTGTGTGTGTGTGTGTGTGTGTGTGGCCGGTCACACAAGGGCCAATTTTTTAAAAATATAATTACTTGGGGCTGGAGAAATGGCTTGGTGGTTCAGGTGCTTGCCTGCAGAGCCTAACGACCCAGGGTTCAGTTCCCTAGCGCCCACTTAAAGCCAGATACACAAGGTGGTGTAGTAGCTGGAGGCCCTGGTGTGCCCAGTCTCTCTCTCTCTCTCTCTCTCTCTCTCTCTCTCTCTCTCTCTCTCTGTCTCTCTCTCTGTCTCTCTCTCTCTCCTCTTCCCTCCCTCCCTTCCTCCCTCTCTCTCCCTCTCCCTCTCCCTCTCCCCTTCTCTCTCCCTCTCTCTTTCCCTCCTCCCTCTCCCTCTCTTCTCCTTGTAAATAAATAAAATATTTAAATTTATTTGTTTGTTTATTAGAAAGAGAAAGGTCATCAGGGCCTCCTGTTACTGCAAATGAATTCCAGATGCATGTACCACTTTGTACATTTGGCTTTATGTGGGTACTGGGGAATTGAACCCTGGGTCCTGAGGAATTTGCTATAAAGTGTTCTAGTAGTTCTATTTATTTATTTATTTTTAGTTCATAAAGCATTAGTAAGATATTTTAGTGAGAGAGAAACAAAACAAATCTTAGTCGCATGTTTCTATCCAAAGATACTCAAAACTAGTTTTTCCCCATCCACCCTTCCCCTCTTCATTTATTATTGCTAAAATCTCGGAGTTATAGAAATATGTGTCTCGTCCTTCATCGCTCTCCATTTCTTTGTCTGGTGTGTGTGTGGCAAACATGTATGCATATATTTGTGTGAGTACATGTGTGTGTGCATGTGTGTGTGCACAGGTCCAAGTGGAGGCCAGAGGTTGAAGTCTGTTGTTTCTTAGTCACTCTCTACCTTTTTTTCTTTTCTTTATTTCTTTTCTTTTTTTTGGTTTTTCGAGGCAGGGTCTCGCTCTAGCCCAGGCTGACCTGGAATTCACTCTGTAGTCTCAGGCTGGCCTCGAACTCATGGTGATCCTCCTACCTCTGCCTCCCGAGTGCTGGGGTTAAAGGCGTGCCCCCGGCTCTTAGGTGTGTTTTGGATCCCACAGTTCCTGCTGGGGCTGAGCAGTCTTGCATCAGCTTGCCTTCTAGTCTGTATGTGCTTCCAGAAGCGCAGTGCCCACAACTCTGAATCAGTGAGTCTGACCAATTATGTTTAGTGTTAAGTTTGTTTTTCTCTTGGAGGAGAGTCAGCAACCTCAGCCAGACTGCATTGCACTCAGAACTCTAATTCCAGTTCTAATACTTGCTGTCAAGTTTAAGTTCCTGGGATACATTTCTGTGGATGTTGTGAAGCAGATGGCCAGCAGAAAACGCAACTTTTAAATCCATAGTCCTTTCTTCCCCAGCCCATTTGTGACGTCATGACACTTTTATGTCGTGGTGAGGAAGGAGTCGTGTTTTTTGAGGGGGAGGAGGTTAAGGCCTCTTCCTGCTCTTGTCTATTCTCTTAGTTATATTTACTTCATGATTTGTTAACTGCCAAACTATTTCTAAGCTTTTGGTATTTGGTTATCATCCTTGTAACCAAATCTTTGCAGACATCATTACTTCCTTACATCCTTTTTGTGAAGTGCTTTTTAGGTTAAAGAATATGCAAGTTGAGCATCCTGAGGATCCCAAACATCCACAATCTAAAGAACTCCAAAATCCAAAACTTCTTGAGCATCAGTGTGATGCCACTAATGAAAATTCTACACCTGACTTTCTGTGACAGGTCTCAATCCAAACAATATTGAAAATATTTTATATAATTACTTCAGGGTGTATTATGAGCTTTATATGAAACACAAGTAAATTTCATGCATAGACTTGGCCCCAGCCCCAAGATAATCTTATTTTATATGTTTGCAGATATCCCCCTAAAAAATCTAAAATCTGACCCAGGCGTGGTAGTGTGTACCTTTAATCCCAGCACTCGGGAGGCAGAGGTAGGAGGATCACCATGAGTTCAAGGCCACCCAGAGACTACAGAGTGAATTCCAGGTCAGCCTGGGCTAGAGCGAGACCCTACCTTGAAAAAAAAAAAAATCAAAAACACCTCCAGGTGAAACATTTCAGGTAGAAAACACTCAACCTATGCCAAATTTTGTCTTCTAACATTTCCAAATATTCATGTATAAAGGTTTGATTGCGGGCTGGAGAGATGGCTCAGCGATTAAGGCACTTGCCTCCAGTGCCTAAGGCCCTGGGTTCAATTCCCCAGGACCCACATAAGCCAGACCCACAAGGTGGTGGCCCTGATGCGCTCGCTCGCTCTCGCTCTCTCTCTCTCTCTCTCTCTCTCTCTCTCTCTCTCTCTGCTTGAAAATTAATAAATAAAAAATAAAAATAAATAAAGGTTTGATTGGTAGGTATGCAGGGCTATGTGGAGGTGTGTGTTCATAGAGGGTATCATAGCACTCATCTGTGGGCTCCTGTCTCCCTTTGAATACATCATTGTGGTCCTCAGTTAAGTGGGACTTTCCAGCCGGTCTCGAGTGAGGCACCGTTGTACAGCTTCTATTTGTGCCAGGTAGTCCTTGCCCAAGACAGTTTGTGTGAGAAGGTGCTTCGCAGTATCCTGACCTGAGCAGGTATCAGAGGCTGTCAGACTCTTGCCCTGCTTCATCTCCTCTTTCCCACTAATTCCTGCCAGGAAGACATCAGCTGCTTTTGTGCAGTTAAAACAACTTCCTGTCTGAAATGATGGCATGAAGTAAGTGGTAGTTGTTAGTTAGCTTTTCTTCTTCTTCTTCTTCTTATCCACAATGAGATACATTTAATGAACCAATAATGAGTTGCTATCCCCAGTTCCCCAATGCCCCTCTTCCCCCTCCCCAATCAGCTGGATATCCTCCTCCGTGGGCAGTCTGGGTCAGTCCATGGGGTAGGGGACCATGGATAGCCTAGGAGTCAGCCCGGTTCCACTCGCCTTAGTGTGATGTTACTGAGGGGGGCGATGTCTCTGGGAGCTCTCCCCCACCGTGGCTCTTACAATCTTTCGTGTTAGCTTTTTCATGTCTTTATTTGGCAAAGTTCAGAGCTGCAGTCCCCACTTCCTCTTGATTCTGCCAGCCTTGGTTTTGGTTTCAATTTTTCTGGTGTACTTCATCCTTGTTATAACTGAGCCACCTAGTTTTTTAAAAAATTGGTGTGTGTGTGTATTTGTGTGCATAAGTGCAGGCACACACGTGCCACAGAGGACAACTTTGAGGTCCTCTTCCATCATGGTTGAGACAGGGACTTTCATTGCTCACAATTTGCAAGCTTCTGGAAAGTTCTGTCCCCGCCTTCCTTCTCACCATAGGTGCCCTGGATCACAGTAGAAGCCCAGGGCAGGCTCCAGTTTTTACATGGAGTCTGGGATTGAACCTAGGTACCCAGGGTTGAACAGAGTGCTTGATCTACTGATCTGTCTCCAGCCCGAGTTTTTTGTGAATTATTGAGTTTATTTAGGGAGAAATTATGACTTGTTAGGGTTATTTTAGGGGAAATTAAGATCTAGGGAGGAGAGCCGGGTATGGTGGCGCACGCATTTAATCCCAGCACTTGGGAGGCAGAGGTAGGAGGATCACCATGAGTTCAAGGCCACCCTGAGACTACAGAGTGAATTCCAGGTCAGCCTGGACTAGAGCGAGACCCTACCTCGAAAAACCAAAAAAAAAAAGAAGAACCAAAAAATCGCCTTCAAATAAAAGACCAAAGAGGATTAAGAAATAGTGAAGAACCCAGAGATCAAAGATAAATTATACACCTAACCAAAGTGAGAAGGTACCCAAAGCGTGACACAAATAGAGGGCAAACTAGAAAATACCCACGTCAGGATAAGTACTCTCCCCTTTCTAGCCATGTAGGGAAAAAGAGACAGATGTCCATGCATGTTCAGGCTAGGTGGCAGGGCAAAAAAAAATTGTATTTTTTAATTAAAATGTTTATTTAGGCCGGGTGTAGTGGCACATGCCTTTAATCCCAGCACTCAGGAGGCAGAGGTAGGACCACTGCAGTGAATTCTAGGTCAGCCTCGGCTAGAGGAAGGCCATGCCTGGGCCTCTAGCCACTGCAAGTGTCCTCCAGATGCATGTGCCAGCTTGTGCATCTGCCTTTATATGTGCACTAGGGAATCAAACCGGGGCCATTAGGCTTTGCAGGCAAGTGCCTTTAGCGTTGAGCCATCTCTCCACCGCAGCCCCCAATAGTTGTTGTTTTTGAGACAAGTTCTCTCTGAAGTCCAGGTTGGCCTCAAACTCAAGGTCATCTTGCTTCATCCTCCTGAGGGCAGGTTTTACAGGCATGTATCACCATGCTCAGGGAAGAATCAACGTGTTCCCATCCAGCCTCTTTTTTTTTATTGTCCATAATGAGTTACAATATTTAGTGGGCAAACAGTGAGTTGTTATCCCCAATTCCCCGCTGCCCTCCCTCCCCAATCCGCTGGCTAACCTCCTCCATGGGTCGTCTGGATCAGTCCTTGTGGCAGGGGCCCATGGAGAGCCTAGGATTCAGCCAGGTTCTCCTGGCCAGGCCTCTGGATAATCCCCATCCAGCCTCTTAACACATGTGCTTGAGGTCTGGGGTTTCGTGTTTGTCACCCTTGTTTGGAAAGCTGAAAGGAAACAACACTACTCAGGAGAAGCTTCAGGCATCCCGAGAGAGAGAATTCCACAGTCATGTGTGTTGTGAGAATATGTATTTGCCTTGTGTGTGTGCGTATGCAAATGTGGTTGTGCAGATATGTGAATGTGTGACTGCATGAGAGCCTCTGAGTATGTGTGAGAGAACCTGGATGTCCATGTGAAAGTGGATGTGCGTGTGTGTGTGTGTGTGTGTGTGTGTGTGTGTGTGTGTGTGTGTGTGTGTGTGTGAGGAAGAGAGTCCATGTTCGCGTGCTTTCCGTCTCCCTGACTTGCTCTCATGGTCTTTGTGCTCCTGGACTCTCTCTCCTCCGGTGGGCCACGTCTGAGCCACTGCCTCCTGTGGCCATCTCTGCAGGTTTTCCCATGGGCAGGTGGTCTCTGTGGATGAGCTGCGCCCCTTTCAGGACCCAGACTTGAGCTTGCTTCAGGTCGGCTCTGCATGTCTGGCAAAGCACCAGGATGGCCTGTGGCACCCAGCACGGATTACTGGTGAGGCTGGCTGCGGGCCTCTCTGGTGGGGCCCCTCTGAGAAACCAGCTTGTGCTTCTTAGGGCCACTCCACCTCCTCAGGGTTGGGCGTTGGGACTCCCTCTGGGCCCAAGAGGGGCAGATCTCCCTTGCCTCCATTTCCTACATGACACCTGACTAGTGGTCTCCCACCTGTCTCTGTCCCTCCAGATGTGGACAGTGGCTACTACACAGTTAAGTTTGACTCACTGCTGCTGAAGGAGGCCGTGGTGGAAGGGGACAGCATCCTGCCCCCTCTGCGCACAGAGGCCACAGAATCATCTGACTCAGACAGCGGTGATACAAGTGACTCCAGCTATGCCAGAGGTACGCAGAACTCAGTGCCCAGAAGCCAGGAAGGTGTGGAAGCAGAGCAGGGTTGGCAGCAGTCACCTTGAGAGGCAGCTAATTGTAGAACACATGATACAGTGAGGCTAGTTCCACACAGGGGGTCACACAGCACAGGGCCAGAAAGCACAGCTCGTCACGCGTGGGGTGTGGTCAAGACCCAGCCATTGCCTTCTGGAAAGGTGCAGGGACACCTGCAGCAGCCCCAGCTCCCTGGAGAATGTGGCACTGCACTGTGGGGGGGGGGGTGGCTTGCTGATTGTACACTTGCTGAGAAGTCAGAGTTGATTGAATGCAGAACTCGGAAAGGAGTCTCTTTCCAAATGGCTTCTCAGCCTTCCGTCTGGGTGCCTGGTGGGTGTGGCAGAAGGGGTCCTGGCGGATGGAAGGTCCAGTCAGGTGGGGGCATCAGGAAGTGGAGCTAGTGGTTGGGGTGTAGTCCTCTTGAAAGGTTAGCTTGGATGAAGATGAGGAGGCGTCCCCAGAGACCTGTGACTTCAATGGTGGATGCTGAGCCCTTTGTTCACAGCGACAGGGACTAAGCTGAGGTCGTGAAGCTGGCTGTAGAGCAACCAGCTCGCAACCCAGAGAGGCCTGAGCATCCACAGCAGGACTGCAAGGCCCGGAGGGGCCAGAAGTACAGCGGATTAGGGTCCTGCCCAAGAACTGAAATCTCTGGGTAGCACTGGTGGGAGTCCAGGGCACCACCGGGTCCTGTGTCTCCTGCAGTGGTGGAATCCAGCGCAGTGGACACTGGGACCTGCAGTTCCGCGTTTGCTGGCTGGGAGGTGCACACACGAGGCATTGGCTCCAAACTCCTTGCCAAGATGGGCTACGAGTTTGGCAAGGGTAAGTGGGCTTCCCTGCTATCAGAAGGGAGGGGCGCTCAACACAGCCAGGGCTCTGGCAGCAATAGCTGTGTCCTCCCTAGGTCTCGGGCGACATGCGGAAGGCCGCGTGGAGCCCATCCACGCTGTGGTGTTGCCTCGAGGGAAGTCACTGGACCAGTGTGCAGAAATACTCCAGAAGAGGACTAAGGGGGGCAGGGCTGGCACCACCAGGCCTCCGAGGTGCCGGGCCAAAGGGGGTGGACCTGGGGGCCGTCCACCCCCTCGGAATGTGTTTGACTTTCTGAACGAAAAACTGCAGAGCCAGACTCCTGGGGCCCCAGGCCCTGGGCTGGATGCCCCAGGGAAGAACAAGAAGGACATGTACCATGCCAGCAAGAGCACCAAGCAGGCTCTGAGCCTACGGCTCTTCCAGACTGAAGAGAAGATTGAGCGGACCCAGCGGGACATCCGGGACATCCAGGAGGCCCTCACCCGGAATGCTGGTCGGTATGTGTGGGACCCAGCCGAGGTGGTTTGGGCTCCGATGGCCCTGCCCCCAGAGTGTCTGCAGGAGGTCACCTAACGTCAGGGTCTGGATATGGGAGGATGGGCCCTGGAAAAGCAGCTGGGGTTCTGGTGGTGGTGAGCCAGGCGACCGTGCTGACTAGTAGGTCTTCCCTAGGCACAGTGTGGCAACGGCCCAACTGCAGGAGAAGCTGGCAGGAGCCCAGCGGCAGCTGGGTCAGCTGCGGGCGCAGGAGGCTGGCCTGCAGCAGGAACAGCGGAAGGCAGACACCCACAGGAAGATGACGGAGTTCTAGCGGCCATGCATCGATCGAGGATAGAGCCCTGGGACCCGGCTCCCCGCTGTCCTCCTCACTTCTAAAATCCTCTGAAAGGGGGCCATCCCACTCTTGCCAGCCTGGAGTGTGTGGACACGCTGAGTGGAGATGGGACCGCAGTCACTTTTAGACTCTTGCCCCTGACGGTGTCTTGGGGTATCTCCTTAGGACATTAAAGTAATTTCATCACGTTGTTGCTCAGTGGAGGCTCAGCTGGCTATGAGGTCTCTGGGGAGAAAGGGGTCTGCACAAGGTCAAGGCAACAGATAAGCTGGGCTCGAGGGAGCCGAAGTGAGGCTGCTTACTCCCTCTGCCCAGGGTTGGAGGGTGTTGCCTTTACCTTCCCGTTGCTGGGACACAGCATCGACTCAAAAGCAGCTGTTGGAGGAAAGGTCTTTACTTTGGCTTATAGTCTGGGGGAAGCTCCATGATGGCAGGGAAAGTGTAGCATGAGCGGAGGCTGGACAGCCCCTCTGCCATAGCAGGTGAAGACAGCAGCATTAGAGTGAGCCAGGTTCTAGCACGGGGAGCTGGCTCTGACACCCATAGGCCCACCCCACCCACACACCTCCTACAGCAGGCTCCATCTCCCAAATTGCCATCAGCGTTCAGAGCACGAGTTTGTGGGGGAGGGGCACGGGAGAACAGCGTTTTCCTTCCCTTCTCTCACCAAGCAAGTAAAACCCTCATTGCCCAACCCAAGCAGGTGGTGTGGGGGGCGAGGACGCTTAGAGGCGCACTGTCAGGTGGACAGATGGGCTTGACCCCTTCGGATTTGGGGTTCAGTGCAGGTGCTTGGCAGCCGCTGTCTGTCCAATCGATCCACCTCATTAATGGGTACCTGCCCCCTGGTATGGAGGAGACGCGGGCTAGGCTCTGGACAATGCCAGCTGGAGGCTCACCGCCACGACTGGATCTGGGGTGGAGCTGCAGCCGGGGCTGCTGGGGAGGTGCTGTGAGATGGGCAGGAAGTGAGGTGGGAAGCGACAGCAACTTACAAAGATCTTCGGCTGCCCTAGGCGGCTGCGGAGCCCCGCAGTGTGGCCTTGGTAAGTGCTTCCTCCATCCCAAGCCCCTCTGTACCCTGGAGTCTGGGAAAACTAGGCCCTGGCTGGTCAGAGCATCAGGAACCTGGAAATGGCTGGGTTCGTCAGCCTGGGCCCCTGTGCCGGAAGCCCACTCCTCGACTGAACATACAGACCCCTCCCTCCGGAGACTGCACTCCACACACATTTTATCTGGCTCAGCCCCAATTCCTAGGTGGGTTCCCAATCTTCCCAGTTCTGTTAAGAGTGATCTCAGGAAGGGCAGGGCCTGTGGAAGGAAGGGGTGAGGTGAGGGCACTCTGAGCAGCCTTTCCGCTGAGCTCCAGTAGTGAGGGATCTAGGGGCGAGACAAGGGGTCACAGCTGGACAATGGTAGCATCTTCCAGATGTTGAGTTGGGGCTGCAGTGACCACAGAGCAGCCTCGTCCAGGTCACAACTGCCCTCATCATGTTCTGTCATCTCCAGAGCCGTTGGTCTTCACTGACTAAAAAGGCAGCAATGCTTCATCAGGAGCCCCAGCTAGAGGAGGGAAGATGGGTGCCCTGGGCAAGGCACAGAGGTTTCCGGTGTGCTGAGTCAGTCAGAGGAAGGAGGGTACCGTCTGCAAGCGGGGCTGCAGGTGTGCGCAGGTCCCTTAGCCAGCCTCCTGTGTGGTGTCTCTCCTGTCCCCAGGGCCCCCTGTCCTGTTCCAGAGGATGGGACAACCAATCCCAGCGGGACCACCGGCCCTCTGGGTCTTGGGGTCTTTCTCCCTGATCCTCTGGCTTTGTGTACTGTGCACAGCCCGCCACAGGTATGCCTGTTGTGTCCAAAATTTTGTCAGCCCTCGCCCTACACAGCTCAGAGCCAGGGCTCCATACAAGGGCTCTGGGTAACCACCTCTGCTCCTACTTCTGCCCCCTGGTCTGATAGCACTCTTGCCCCTAGGAAGCGAGCTCGGAGGCAGCAAACTGGGCTACGGGGCAGTGCGGTGCCTGTAGAAGTGGTGAGTGTTGGCTGACCTGGGGCCAGGGCTAGGGCAGCAGGAGACCGACCAGCCTTCCTTGCCCCCAGTCACTGCGGAGACCAAGCCGCCTCTGCTCCCTCAGCAAGTCGGACACCCGGCTGCATGAGCTACACGGAGGCCCACGCCGCAGCACAGGTGAGTGTGATGTGGGGCCAGCTGCAACCTCTACTCTTGAAAGCAGACCTCCCTAAATGACTGTTCTGGCTCTTTCCCTAGTCCCGCGACCTGCCAGCATGGATCTGCACCCACACTGGCCTCAGGCAGCTCCCTCAGGCTTCCCACCCTGGCAGCTGCCTAGGGTTCCTCCTACTCCTGCCACTGCACCCTCCCCGGGCCCTGAAGTCACCTATTCCAATGTGGGGCTGGCTACAGTCCCCAGGGCCAGCCTGGCTGCTAGCCCTGCGGTGTGGGCAGGGACACAGCTGACCATCAGCTGTTCCAGGCTTGGACCTGGGGCTGAGTATGCCTGCATTCGAAAGCACAAAGGGTCAGACCAGGACCACCAAGACCTGCACCAGGAAAAGGCTGAGGTGACTCCACGTGTTCAGGAAAAAGGGTGGGTGGGACGTGGCTGACATTTGGCAGGATGGATGGTGCTGAGCTCTGCCTCGTCTGCTCCCTTTCTAGGTGGCCTTCCTATCCTCCAGGGTCTGCAAGCCTAAAACCAGGGACCCAGGACCTGCAGACCAGTTGGACCTCCAGGGTGGGGGAGTGATTGTGACACTGGGGAGTGGATTGGAATACAAGGCCATCCCTCTCGGGAGCCAGGGTGAGAACCAAGGGCCCCTAGAAAATGTGTACGAGAGTATCGGAGGTGGGGCCCTGAGTGAGCAGTCTCCACATCCTGTCTACGAGGCTCAAGGCCTGCTTCCATCTGCTTCTGCCTAGGGAAGGGTTGAAGACCCCCTGTCTTTCTGAATCCCAGGTCCTGTCCTTGTGACCCCTTGGCCTCTGCCCACTCCTGAGAAGACCTGCAGCCTAATAAATTACACCTCAGTCACAAAGTTGGACTGTGGCTCACAGCTGCTTTTCTTGAAAGCTAGAAGGCTTGGCCTGCCGGTTTTCCAGGAGGATTAGCGACGATCCCTTCTGGCCCTGGCCTGCATTGCCTGCACACAGACCCTCGCCCCAGAGGCCTTGCCCTGGCTGTCAGGCTCGGAAGTCAGGGGGCAGGAGGATTGGCAGCCTTTCACGGAGGTGGTTTTCAACGCCTGGCCTGGACCCTGAGATTCCCTGGGGCCACGGAGGCAGGTGGAGGGTGACTTGCATCACCGCTCCTCTCTCCTGGCTGCGACCCCGGGCCAGCCAGCTGTGCGGGGCGGCGGCCGGGCGGGCTCTGGGGAGTGGAGGCCATGCTCAGCCGATGGGCGGGCGGGGGCTGCCGTGGCCCGGAGGCCAGGTGCGGGGAGCCAGGGGACGGTGCCGGCCAACGACGAAGATGGCCCCGGGGCGTGTCGGCTGCGCCGGCGGCTTCGCGCCTCCTCCGAGTCTCCTCCACTTGCAGGGCCCCGCGGGCGGGCGGGGAGGGAGTCGGGGGGTCGTCCCGGATCCCTGGGCTTGCCGCCTGCCACCCTGCCGGACTCGGGGGTCCGCTGCCCTGGCCCCCCAGGCTCTCGGCCGCTCAGTGTGTGGTGTCCGAACCGGCCCAGCACCTCCAGAGGGCGACAAGCCAGGCTGTGGAGAACCGAGCTTCCGCGAGACCTGCGTGGGCATCAGGGGCCTGGCTCCACCCCTAGCTAGGAACCGGGACGCAGACACACATCGCCTGGTCACCTGGGGTCTTAATGGGGCGAGGGGCTGGGCCAGGCGGTGGGGTCAGCTCCCACTCCTGTGTCCCAGCAGGAGGCAGAGCCAGACCAGAGCGATAGTGAGGACTTCTACTGCACAGCTGGCCATTAGCATGGACACACTGTTGGGCTGTCCAGCCTGGCCCCAGAATCCCCCCCATCCTTGAGCCGCTGCAACCCCCAGCCTTGTCCCCGCCCCTATGCATAGCTCTGCAGCTGCCCCCCAAGCACGGCACACTGACCTGGCTACCAGGCCGGTGAGACCACAGATAGACTGGAGACACGTCTCAGAGCACTCGAGGGGAACAGAGCAAGGCTATGACTCCCCACACACACACTGCCTATCCCCTATCCACCTGGAGCCATAGCCCACTGAGGCCTGGACCTACACACCTGCCCTGCCTGCCAAGCTTGGTGCCAACCTGAGCTGTGTGTGGGTTGAGGTGCAGGGCACCTGTCAGATGGCCAACGTCCCAGCTGACAACTCTGCCCCCTGTGTGTCCTCTCAGGAAAGCCCTAGTGATGCCAGAAGTGCTACAAGGTATATGGACCACAGGCTCCAGTGGTGCACAGCCTGCTGCTGGAAGAAAGCCTGCCAGAGTTCCTGGACTGAGCGCCTCCTTGTGCTTCTGCCCACACACCACCAGCCTGAGGCTATGACAAGCTTTGGGGGGAGTTAGTGACCCTGAACCCCCTCAGAGGTAGAGGAGGGGTCCTGACAAAGTGCCTCTGAAGAAACGAGCCTTATGCACCATTGTCCCTT
This sequence comes from Zapus hudsonius, assembly GCA_004024765.1. NCBI lineage: Eukaryota > Metazoa > Chordata > Mammalia > Rodentia > Dipodidae > Zapus > Zapus hudsonius. Next base: position 34,145 of record PVHP010004597.1, on the reverse strand, counting down.
TGGCCCCGGGGGTAGCTGACCCCTCCTCACCCATCACCTCTGAACTTATCGAAGATGCCAGTGGACCAAGCTGGGGCTATTCCCAGATGCACCTTAAGGAGTGTTGGGGAAGGGACTTGCCCGCCCATATTTAGAGTGTTGGCTTCAGGGCCCAGGACTAACATTTCACCATGTTTGTAAGCTCAGGTGTCTCATGTCTGGGCCATACCAGAGGAGAACAATTAAATACTGGGAGTTTTTCCCCCCAAAACTGAGTTTGCCTCCTGAGGGAAGCAGGACTGGGACACTCTGTTGGGCAGAGAGATGAGACATGGCTGCTGAGGCCACCTCCACCCAAGATAATGTTTCAGGAGGGATGCTGTCTGAAACACACAGGAGGCATCTGCTTGGAGCAGCAATTTATCGATTTATTGAAAGTGATCGTTAGCAAGAGTGTCTACACTAATCCCATCACAGAAAGGAAACCCACAGGCAGCCTGGAGCACACCCACTATAGAGAAGGTAATCTTTACCTGTCTGGCTACAGAGAAGCAGGACAACAGAGCTTTGATACCCACTGACCGATAATGACAAGCCTCCCCCAAATATTAAACACATCTTCAATACAAACACAGGTTTATAATAATATAAAGTCAATATAATATAGATTATCCCCAGAAAAAAAATCAACAGTCTTCAAACCCTGCCCTTTTTCGTCTATTTTTGTTGACAGGTTGAAAGCATGTTGAAAAAATAAATATTTGAAAAGTACACACACAGCACCCACACGAAAAGTGGTTCTAAAAGGGCCACATACAAAACAAGATGTAAAAACTGAAGACGACACCATCAAGTATGGCTTTTTTAAGAGTTGCACATCACAGAATGAGCCAAAGGAAGATTATCTTTCATATTACAAAAGTTCCAGTTTTTGCATTTTCTCAGTTTATTTTAAAAGGAGGATGTGCAAAGGTGGAAGCATAGCTGTGTCTTGAGTCAGGTCCCTGTCGAGTACTGGAGTGTCCTGTTCCCAAAACCCAGGGAATCCAAAGACACAACCTAGTCAGGATCCAGAGCTCCATACAAAAATTCCGTCCCGTCCCGTCCCCCCCCAGCAATCTCCCATGGACTGTATTTTCCACTTCGGTGTTGCAAACACCAAAATACACACACAAAAAAATACAAAATGTGAAATGTAATCTACACATTTTTCCTCTTCATAAAAAAATATTTATTAGTTTGAACATTGGTTAAAAAAAAAAAACAAAAAAAAAACCCTTCATTACATATGTCTTTTCCCTCCATGCCTCCTGAGATGGATGTGTGTGTTCATCTGGGTCTCTGGAGTTCCACTCTGATCACAAACAGAACAAAGCCTGCCACATACTAAACAGTTAGGGGAGGTGGTGGGACCCTCAGTTTTCCAGTATAGGTTTAAGAAAGTGCCCTGTGGCACTGGGAACCCCAACCAAGGCAGAGCAGAAGGGGAGCCGGTCAGAGAGCAAGACATCCTGAGAGTGGAGGCGCAGGTGCCTTGTGGGGAGGTGGGCCAGAGGATCTTGGGCAGGACAGCCTGAGAAGTGGCAACTGATACAAAAACCCAGAGACAGTGGTAGCAAAGGTCTGGTTTCCAAATGTATTTTATAAGAAAGTGTTTAGAAAAGGCATTTAAAAAGTGAGAGAAAGGATACAAATTCCAAGGTCCCTCAGAGAAGCCTGGTGAGGATGGAGGGACTCCGCTGGAGCTTTGTTGCCCTCCTGGGAAATGTACCCCAGAGCCTGCCCACCTGAGTGGGAGATGACAGTGAGTGGAAGGCTGCTGACCCCACACTCCACATGTAGGATAATTCTGATCCCTTTTCCTTAAGGACTGCAGCTGTGAGCAGCCCACAGCACCCTTGGGCTGTGCACGTAGGCCCATTGGGAGTGCCCTCGGAAATGGGCCAAGATGGCTGAATCTGCTTGAGCAAAAGCTGTGACTCCTCCCTGTGGCCCTGGCCGGTATAAACAGGGCCATCCTGTGCCTCCACAGAAGCTCAGGGAGCTGGTACTTAGGGATGTCACCAGGTCAGTCTGTACACACCGGGACATAAATTGTGTTTTTTGTGGGGTTTCTCCCTTTATTCACCTAGAGAAAATAGATGCGATGGTAAAAAATGTTTTTAAAAGCCATTATGCTAAAGAAAACCAACTCTCCAACTGGCCTAGTGCTCAGCAGACTGGAGGAGCCTTTGCATAGGGTGGGAGTCAGCACGGTAACAGCTCACCGGAGTGGGTGCTGCACCAAAGTGGACCTGCACGGGGCGAGGTGGGTAGTGATGGACACAACCTTAAGAAGGAAGAGGGCAGCCCAGTGTCTACTCTGCAGGGTAAGAGCAGCTTGCCTCCCTGGGCTTCTCTGAGATGGCGATATGGAGCCTGAATTTTTCACTCAGGAAGAAAGAACTGGTTAGCGCCTTCAGAAATACAGACAGGAAGAGGACTTGACAAGGAGGTAAAAGGAAGCCAACCTAGAGTCCTATCAAGTGGCAAAAGCAAAGTGAACAAAGTAACTTGCTTTAACTACCTCAAAATGTCTCTGACTACTTTAAAATTTGGTTACCCAGGCAGGAAGGTGTCAGTAGAACACCTACCAAGTGTTAGCAGCAACAAAGGCAGGAGCCAAGCCCCAGCTGGTCTCAGGAGGCTTCAGCAGGAGCCCAGGCAGAACCCAGGGTGGACAAGAGACCCAGGTTCTCCAAGGAAGTGCACAGAGCCGTGGCCTTGCAACAGAGCCTTCTGTGAGCTTGAAGTGGGAAGTGCAGACCTTCTCCCCAGCCTGCTGGCCATGGCCACTTCCACAGAGATAGCACCTGGAGCAGGGCCTCCAGAGGGGGTCTGTAGCCATGTTGTATTGTATTAAGCACCAAAGCCCCGAGGTAAGAAGGTCACAGGACTTTCTGCGCACTGGACCTGGATTCTACCAGCTGCCACAGGGCAAAAGGAACTAAGAGGAGAAAGGGCCCCTGGGGGCCCCTGGCAGTGACTTGGACGGTGCCATGGAGGGGTGCCGCTTGGGTGTCTGCAAAACTGACCTGTGGCCTCTGGGACTGCACTCGCGGCTCTTCCTGAGCCATCTTGAATGCCCAGCCCAAAGGAGGGGGCGATGCCCAAGCCTTGCTGCAGCCCCACCCACACACTGGCACACACCTGCTGGGGATAGGTGGGAGCATGCGTTCTAATTAGCTCAGAACCACCCCCACCACCCCCTCTTCATATTCTGTCCCAGAGCTCCCCGTTCCCTGGGGTGACACCTGCTTCTTAACTCACAGGACCAGTTTCTGCAGGGGAGAGAGTGAGGGTCTCGGGGGAGGACCCGAAGGAGGGGCTATAAGGAGTCAACAGGACCCTGTCCCCAGGTGAGTGAAGACCCACGAAGACGCACACACCGGTGGGTGAAGCGATGCAGCCACCACCCACCCCACCCAGCGGGGCAGAGCCCCTAGGAGATCCAGGCAAAGTCCTTGTGGGGCTCCCCAGGGGGACTGCGGGGCCCTGGCAGGGAGTCCGCATCGTCTTTGTCGTCCCCTAGCAGCGCGTCCTCGTGGACCGGGCTCACGTCATCCTTCCATCTGGCCACGTCCTCATCCTCATCTTCGCCCAGCTCCTCTTCACCCTCCCCTCGCGGGTCATCGGGGTCCTCCAGGTAGGGCCCTTCAGCAGCAAACAGTGCCTCAGGGGAGCCCTCGCCACCTCCGCCGGGGTCCAGCGGGGTGGCCACACCCTGGCCAGCACAGTCTGCACATACACCGTGGCGCCGCGAGCCATGCTTGATACCCACGCTGGCCGCGGACATGAACACGCGGCTGCACACCTTGCACACGTACTTCTTGTCCTTGCTGTGGACCTGTGAGGAACAGGGCAGTCAGTGGACGGGTGAGGGTCCTGATAGGAGCCACAGTCTCTGTCAGACCCCGAGGAGCCTATGAAAAGGGACACACCCTGGCAGGAGTGGGTGCCACAGATCTGCCCAGAGCCTGCATGGGCAGCTGGGCAGGAGGAACCAAGTCCGCCCTCACCTGAGGGCCTGCTAAGCCCCGGGAGCAACACTGTTCTCCTCTCAGCCACTAGCTGAGTCCGTGGCCAGGCACGCCCACCTGACGGCACACTCCTCACTGGGGTCTCTGCTCTCTGCCTGGAGCCCCTCTTCATACAAACCTTCCCACGAGACAGGCTGGGGGGCTTCTACGGATGACAGCTAGAGCAGCTCCCAGCAGACAGAGGAGCGAGCCTGACTATCCAGGTGGGAGCAAAACCAGGAAAGGCCATGGCGCTCACCGGAACGGATGCACAGGGCAGAAGGTGTAAGGAGAACCTGCCTTTCTGGAAGCCCTCTTGGGCCTGTGCCTTGGGGGCTGGGCAGCAGGGGAGCCGAGTGATGAGTAGAGGGGTCCATAGGCAGTCCCAGGAGAGGGTGGATGGGAAGCAGGCTGGAGCCTGGCATCAGGCCAGTGGAGTCACACCTAGCCTGGCTGCTGTCTCAGGTGAAGAGAGGTCATTTCCCCTGTCCCCCACTGTCAGAGTGCCTCAAGGTCAAGGCAAGGTCAGAGGCAAGGCCAGAGACGAGCAACTAGGGTCAAGGGTGCAGGTGTGTCTAGAGCGAGGCTTGGCAGGGAAGCACAGCACTCACTGGAGGGGCCCAGAGAAGACAGGGCTTCTGGAGGGGTCTCAAGAAGGCCTGGGCCTGAAGGAGTGAACACACGGCCCAAGGACTCTGCAGAGTTGGACCTCGGCAGAGATGGGCAGGGACGAGGGTCGGTGGGGTTTGTGGGGTGCCCACAGGCATTCTCAGTCTGGCCACCTTGAGGGGAGCTGGGGAGACCAGTAGCCCCTGTGATTCTCTACTTTCAGGATGGAGACTGGGGGAGGGGTCAGAGGAGTAAACCCTGGCCACACAGGTGGGCACTCCAGGCTCGGCATCCTATCAGCTCCCCTCTCTCTAGGACGAGCCTCTCTCAATGCAGTGTCGCTGAGAGCACACCAGGAACGGCTGCTACTCGGAGGTGAGTAGGCCTGGTTCTGCTCACCTTTCTGAATCCATCAGTTCAAAGAACACAACGGACGTTGAACTAGAGCTAGTCCACGTGATGGAAAAAGACCTGTCCACAAGGGGCCACTGTGGTTCTGTACCTGGTCTGGACCTTTGTGTGCTGCCTCTCCCAGTACTGGGCTTTCCAGGCCTTTGGTCCCGAAGGTCACCCTTAACTGGCCTCCTCTCTTGAAGCCATGGGTAGAGTTCCCTTCCATCAACTAACTTCCACAGAACCCGAGCTGTGAAGACTCAAATGCCTGCTGTCCGACCAACTTTGAAACAACTCTGGGGTAAACAGCATGTATAGAACCTGAGACCTTAGGGAACAGCTTCACAGGCTGTCTTGGAATCCCAAAGGCTGATTCTAGAAACGGTCTCAGGGTACGTCCTTCACATTTGATTTTCTATATCTATGAAAGAGAGAGAATGGGTACACTAGGGCCTCCAGCCAGTGCAAATGAACTCCAAATGCATGTGCCACTTTGTACACCTGGCTTTATGTGGGTAGTGGGGAATCAGACCCAGGTCTTTAGGCTTTGCAAGCAAGCGCCTTAGCTGCTGAGCCATTTCTCCGGCCCAGATTTTATCTTTTGATTTGTCCTTTTGTCTTCTTCCTCTTAGAACTCTCAGTCGTCCTACTTCAGCTTTCAGAGTGCTGGGCTACTGGTGTGTGTCACCACACCCAGTTTATAGGGTGCTGGGGAAGAAACACGGTTTAATGCTTGCTAGCAAGCACTCTACCAACTCTGCCACATCCTCAGCACAACTAGAGAAAATTTTGAAAACAAGCTTTGAGACCTCAAGCGGCTGGAGTGGCCGTGGAGGCCCCTGCAGGGCTGTGCCTAGGCCTCCTGAGAGGCACGAACAGGTAGAGCAGGAGGGACCCTGGGACCCTGAACCACAACGGGAGGCCTTCCGGGTCAGGGCAAGGTACAGTTTGCAGGGTAACTCCTCTAAGTAGACTGGGCCCCCAAAGTTGTCACTCATGTCAAGGGAGCATGCAAGTGACCTCACCTTAGATGAGTGTAGCTCACTGAGCCAAAGAAGCGAAAGCAGAGAACTCAATGACCAGGATGAGCTGGGCAGGAACCCAGAGTATACCTTAGGGCCCTGGGCACCAGCGCTGGGGGCTAGGCTCTGCTCATGCAGACATGCAGGTAGGTGCCTCAAAAGCCCCTCACGCTACACAGGTTCTTTCAGGAACCCTTGCTGCCTGTTGCAATCTGCCATCAGGCTCAGTGAACTGAGGCGTGACCCTTCTTTCATCCAGTTTCTACTGAGCTCCACCTTCCTCTCAAAGCGCCCCAGGTCCCACTCTACATTAGGAGCCCTGAACCTTGACGTCGGGCCTGCTGGGAGCTATTGTGCCAGCTTGGCTTCGCTGATATAGCTCACCTGCGCCTCTGTTTCCAGACAAGACAATCTTTCCTTTCTGTCGTCTCTTTTAATTTTTTTCTCATTAAAAAATGTTTTATTTTTGGTTTCTTTTTTGGGGGGGGTTCAAGGTAAAGTCTTGTTCTAGCCCAGGCTGACCTTGATGGAACTCAGTAATTCTCTAACCTCTGCCTCCCAAGGGCAGAGATTAAAGGCGTGCACCACCACACCCAGCTTAAAAAATATTATGTATTTGTGTTAGAGAGAGAGAGAGAGAGAGAGAGAGAGAGAGAGAGAGAGAGAGAGAGAGAGAAAGAGAGAGAGAGAGAAAGGGCATGCCAGGACCTCTTGCCTCCTACTGCTACAAACAGACTTCAGACACATGCACCTCTTTGTGACTCTGGCGTTACATGGATGTCTGGATCTGAACTCAAGCTGGCAGGCTTCGCAAGCAAGCAAGTGCCTTTAGCTACTGAGCCATCTCCCCAATCCCTAATTATTTTTATTATTGTTGTTGTCATTGTTGTTTTGTTTTGGGGTTTTTAAAGCAGGGTCTCACTCTAGCCCAGGCTGACCTGGAACTCACTCTGTAGCTCAGGTTGGCCTTGAACTCATGGTGATGCTCTTACCAAGTGCTAGGATTAAAGGCATGAGCCACCATAACTGGTTTATTATTATTTTTATTTTGGTTTTTCATTTCTGTCATCTCTTGGCAAGGTAAATTCAACCTTCAGTGTTTATTACCTGAATACAACCTGGCAGGTGTTGAGCACCAGGTGAAGGGTGGAGGACACAGACAGGCAGACTGCCCCGCCCCATCCAGGTGGGGGTGTAGACCTGGTGGTGGCCAAAGAGGCTAGCAAGTGGGCAGTGGTGATACACCATCCTGCTCCCCTGTTCACAGGCTTAGGTGGACAGGCCCCAGGCAGTGATATGAGGAAGGGGTGATTCTCCCTATCCTGTTTCATCTTTTTTTTTTTTTTCCGAGGTAGGGTCTCACTAGCCCAGGCTGACCTGGAATTCACTCTGTAGTCTCAGGGTGGCCTTGAACTCATGGTGATCCTCCCACCTCTGCCTCCCGAGTGCTGGGATTAAAGGTGTCCTGTTTCATCTTGTTGTCCCTCCTCACCCGTCGGATCCCCTGGGCCCCGCTGCACCCCAGCACCTACTGTGTACTCACCAGCGTGTGTCTCTTCATGTGCTCCCGCCGCGTGAACTTCTTGCCACAGATCTCACAGGGGTAGGGCCGCTCGCCCGTGTGCGAGCGCATGTGCCGCTTGAGGATGCACTGGTGCATGGCGGAGAAGCTGCAGTAGGGGCACTTGAACTTCTTCCTGATCACTGTGAACTCGTTCACTGAAAGACATCAGCGGAGGCATCAGTGCACAAGCCCGCACTGCCTGTCCTCACCCGCTGCCTCTTTGTGGACTGTCCACCGATTGCCAGACCCAAGGAAGTAGACGCCCTGCTCTCAGGAGCCTCCCAAAGGCCTCCACTGAGGACAGACCAAGGGCTCCATCAAGGCCAGCAGCCAGCCAAGGGACCTTGCACAGCCATCTACTTCCTTTCCAGACCTTCCCTGCACCTGCAGACCTCGACAAATACCAAGGCATGGCACTGGGCAAGGAGAGACCAGACGCCATCGCTGAAGAGGAAGACCAGAAGACAGCGTCCCTGCAGAGTGCAGGGAGAGCATCTGTCAGAAAAATAACCAATTCAATCCAGTCTGTCCTGCTGACAGTGGACGAAACACTGCTGCAAGAATCCCCCGCTGCCCCCTGTTAGGTGTGTCCTGGAGCCATCCTCAGAACTTCCAGGGACCACTCACTGGCCCCAGGGCTGTTCTGTTGCTCAGGTCCAAGTCAGTGTGGGGCTTGGAACTGGCCAGTGCAGACAGCAGCCCCTGGTGAGGTCAGAGAGACCCTCCCAATGAAGTCATGGGCAAGCCCCACACTCACACACCTGAGCCCCTTACTCTGGAGCCTCCCACCATAACAGATACCCTGCGTCATAGACAGCTCACACTGCTGGATGACCTCCCAGCCAGGCACAGTTAATGGGAGGAAGAAGGGATTTATTTGAAGCCTAAATACAGATCCACGCAGAGAGAAAAAACCACCATCAGCACCTCCAAAACCAAGCACACTCAGCAGCCAAACTCCAAGCAACACACAGACTGCTTTCTGCATATGTATATCCAAATCCCAAATCTGTCCCCAGAAACACCTTAGGGTCCATCCTAGCATCCAACCACGTGACACCTCCTCCAGCCAGGCAGCTGGAGAAAAGCCTTTAACACACTTCTGACTCCATTGGGGACAGCCATTCAAACTCCCACAGCCAGAAAATGAGTTCTGAAGGTAAACACTGGCACATCCCAGCCAGACAGCCAGAGACACCACACATAGTTCCCCCTTCTGTGTTCATGGAAAGGACAGCAAGTTCCCTCGGAGGGCCAAGAGTACTGTTCCTAAGCTCGTTCTGTTACAGATTCTGACCTGGGTCCACGGAGAGCGCTGAACCGTTGTTTGATTGAGGCTGCTGACTCAGTGGAAGGAGCTGAGGTGGTCAACAGCCAAAAGAAATTTTCTTGCTTTTATAAACTTTTTAAAAAGTATTTATGAGAGATAGAGGGAAGAGAGACAGAGAATGGGACATGCCAGGGCCTCCAGCTGCTGCAAATGAACTCCAGACACATGGCCCACTTTGTGCACTGGCTTTACGTGGGTGCCGGGGACTCGAAGGTGGGTCATTAGGCTCTGTAGGCAAGCACCTTAACTGCTGAGCCAACTCTCCAGGCCCACTTGTATAAACTTTCAAGGGGAGGGGTCTCTAGCTAGAGATAAGGTTTTGCTATGAGGGAGACATGACTCAAATGTCTATGTGTCAGGGGCGAAGGAAAGCCTTGGTTCTGTTATCCTGCCCCACCCAGGGCGTCTGCGTGGGAAGCCTATTTCTTTCTCTCTTCTCCCCATGAGAAAGGGGCCATAGAACAGGCATGGCTACTTGTCTCAGAGCACCAGCATCTGTCCTTTTAAAGGAACAGCACCTGCGATCTACCACTTTCATCAGATGGAAACCTTCCTTGCAGTTAGACTTTCTAACTGTATGTGTAAGTAAGCTGGTCTGGGTCCGGGTCTGGGACTGGGGACAGGGGCAGGAAGGAGGTACTTATGGCTCGAGGGACAAAAGCCATCACGCATGGGTCACAATGGCCAGCAATCTGACTGCTTTTGGGTCTCATTTCTTTGTAGGAACACACATATGTGTACTTAAAGAACTGGGATAATGTGCACATTGTATAAAATGTCATACTAAACATATTGGGATAGTTATTTTTTAAATTTATTTGTGAGGAGAGAGACAGAGACAGACAGACAGACAGACATCGAGAGAATGGGTGCACCAAGGCCTTTAATTACTGCAAATGAACTCCAGGTGCCTGTAACACTTTGTACCTTTGCCTTTACGTGGGTACTAGGGAATCAAACCCAGATCATTAGGCTTTGCAGGCGAGTGCCTTAACCACTTAGCCATCTTTCCAGCCCTTTGTCTCCAATTTTTGCTCATGAAAATGTTCAAGGGAGTGCTCACAAGAAGTTCGGCACACATCTCAAGAGGCAAAAACTGCCAGTTTTCCTGTAATCTGCTGAGCCCACAGCCAGCCCCAGGGTCCCATGTCTGTCAGGAGGGAGTGGGAGGCATTGCAGCTCCTACAGACAGGCAGATCACAAATAGCAGTCCTTAAAGAGGGTCCCACCAGGAGACTGGAGCCTCCAACAGGGCTCACCATGGGCTTCTGGAGTGTTTTGTGGGTTCCAGATGGGAGGAGGGGATGAGGGCCAGTGATAGCACATCACCAAAGGGCACCATGGCAGGTGCAGAGGCAGGGCAAGCAGCCTGCGACCAACTGGCCAGCGCCCACCCGACTCCTAGCAGCTCCTCAGAGAGAAAACCTGAGCTCCCTTGTGTCTTACTGACAACTGGCTCCAGGCCTTGACTCAGCTCACACACCAGGCAGCAGTTCAGCCTCAGACCTTCACATGGCCTTTCTCAAGCCCAGGGTTGAAAGGGTAACTATGATGGACAAGGGAGAACAAGGAACGGAACGAATCATCCTGAGGGATAGGGACATATTTGTGGTTTCTTTTCTGCTTCTGCTTATACATGAAGATTAAAATTTTCATATTTGGCTGGGTATGGTGGTACATGTCTTTATCCCAGCCCTCAGGAGGCAGAGTTAGGGGGATCGTGCCACGAGTTCAAGGCCAGCCTGAAGCTACAGAGTGAGTTCCTGGTCAGCCTGGACTAGAGTGAGACCCTGTCTCATAAGAATACAATTTACACTGGACAGGCACAGTGACCCCATCTTTGTAAGTGGAGTGGAGAAAGGCAGTGGATGACCCACTTTAAAACCATTTCTATGAGGTGTGGTGGCACACCCCCTTATTTTAATCCCAGAATTTGGGAAGCAGAGGTAGAAGGACTGTCATGAGTTTGAGGCCACCCTGAGAATACACAGTGACTCAGGAGGGTGTGTGAGGCAGCCTGGGCTAGATAGCGAGACCCACCCTACTCACAAAGCAAGCAAGGAAAAAAACACCACTTCCACAATCAGGGGAGTGGTGCCCCTGTGGCTCCAGCACTTGAAAGGCGACAGCCTGGGACACGTAGTGAGTCCCTAGCCGACTCTCAAGCACTGAGAGTTCCTAAGTCTTATCCGAAGGCTACAAAGCCAGAGGGAAGACAACAGGAAGGACTCAGCAACTCCTGAGCCTGCAAACCTCAACACCATAATGCTTGTACATAGAAAGGAAATGACTTTTAATTCTTTTGCGGGGAGGGGGTCAAGAGAGTGTCTCACCCTAGCCCAGGCTGACGTAGAGTTCGCTATGTGGTCTCAGGGTGGCCTCAAACTCACAGTGATCCTCCTGCCTCTACCTCCCGAGTGCTGGGGTTAAGGCATGCGCCAGCACACCTGGCCCTAGAAAATGTCTTTGAAACGATGCCAGCGACCAATAAAAGCTTATTGCTCTCATACTATTCAGGAGCCCCCACACATTGCTTCTGCCTCTCCCTTGAACTGAAGTTGATCACACAAGCTGAAGACCTAATAGAGGAGTCTTGCCTGTCATGTTTACAACTTGTGGCTTGGTGTCCTTTCTGTTTCTATGTCCCAAGTCCCCATTGTCTAGTATCAGCTGCTGGCCTCTGGCTGCAAACTAGCCAGAGACACAGGTGCACCCGTAGGTACAGTAACCATTCATGACTGGCTGCAAGTAGGGGATACAGAGTCCCTCGGGGGGCACACCCCACTCCCAGAGTCCTGAGATGCCTTTTTTTCTTTGTCGAGTTAGTTTTCAAGAGTGTACTTTTGGTGCATCTCAGACACACCTTATTTTCCAGTTACAAAGTCCCCAGACTATCACTTATTTTGTGCATCCAAATCCTTATGTGAATACAGCCCCAAAGAGTACCTGGAGCACCCTCAGTAGTCCCCTCCATCCAGTCCCAACAACTCCCAAGGGTAATGACTGCTCTGTCCTTAACCACCACCTTTGTTTTGCTAGTCTAGGGCTTCATGTCTGTGGGGCCATCTGTTCGTGCTTGACTATCTACTCCCAACATTGGCCCATGCTGCATTTGGAAACATCTGTTCATGTTCATTATTGTATAGGACTCCTTTGTGGCCAAACCACAACATGCCTATTCTAGAGATTTGCCTGGCACACCGAGCAGTGATGCTGGGAGATGGCGCACGTGTGTATGTCTCAGTGAGCAGGAGCTCTCATTTCTGTTAGACAGACCCTAAAGAGGAAACTCCTGGACAGCTTTTCTTCTTTTTCTTTTCCTCATTTCACTCTGTACGGAGCACAGGCTGGTCTCCAGCTCTCCCTTCTCCCTAGTGCTGGGTTACAGGTGTGCACCCTGTCAGCGCCTTTATTACGATACGGCTTTTCCATTTGGCATTCTCCTGCTCAGATCTCAGAAGGCCACACCCACAGCCTCAGCCCACACTCAACACGACAGCACAATCCAACTCCCCAACTCACAGGTGAAGTCCAGACTCTCCTGTTTCTCCCGTAAGTACACCCAATTCCTGGGAGGGAGGGAGGGAGGCCAGCTGAGCAGCAGGGAGCACTGCAGAGCCTGGCGCTGATGCCCAGCCATGAAAGAGCTCCACAAGGTGACCAGGAAAAATGAGAACTCAGAGCGTCATTCCTACGGAGCACATGCTGCCGTCACAATTAAGTAAAAAATTCCAAGTCTCGCCACCGCACACCAGGGACACGCAAAGCACTACCATTCACCATAATGTTATTTCTACTGACACCTTTGACCAAGCTGAAGTCATTTCTTTCCACTTAGTTTGCTGCAAATTCTTATCAAAACTGCTAGTAACTTTCACCAAGAGATATTTCTGTGTCTATTGAGTTGGTAATGGGGCTTTTCTCCCTCATTCTGCTAGTATGATAAAGCACAACTGACCTTTTTAGGTTTTTGTTTTTGATTTTTTTTTTTTTGTTTTGTTTTTCAAGGTATGGTCTCGCTCTAGTCTAGGCTGACCGGGAATTCACTATGTAGTCTCGGGGTGGCCTTGAACTCAAGGCAATCCTCGTACCTCTGCCTCCCGAGTGCAGGGATTAAAGGCGTGTGCCACCACGCCCAGTTTTTTGTTTTTGTTTTGAAGCAGGGTTTCACTCTTGCCCAAACTGACCTGGTCCTTTCTCTGTAGCCCAGGTTGGCCTCAAACTCATGGTGATCTTCCTATCTCAACCTGGTTCTGTGACATTCTTTATTCCAATGACATTCCAAGAATTCACAAGTGATGTTGTTGCCTCCAGAGCTCCTCTGGGGGAGGCTTTTAAGTTTATAGTTCATGTAAACCACAGAACCATTTTGCCTCTACTTCGGTGAGTTGGTTTTCAAGGTATTTTTCTGTTCCTGTCAATTCCAATGTACTGACACATTGCCTCACTGCTTTTCAGACATTCGGAGCAAGGATCTCTTTCTGTGACTTCCATTGGTAAGTGGTGCTTTCCTCTCTGCACCAAACATTCTGGAGTCCGCACATGGCTGGACCCTAGTGTGCCCACTGTCATTCTCTCTTTCTTTCTTCTAATCTCTGCTGGCAAATCAATAAATATTTTAAACATACATATATATTTTTAATATTTTTATTATTTCTAAGTAGGGAGAATGAGTACAACAGGGCCTCTTGCCATTGCAAAGGAACTCCAAACACATGCACCACTTTGTGCATCTGACTTTATGTGGGTACTGGGGAAGTGAACCAGAGCAACAGACTTTGCAAGCAAGTGCCTTTAACCACTGAGCCATCTCCCCAGCCAGATTGTTTTTGTTTGTTTCCAGGCAGAGTCTCCCTCTAGTTCAGGCTGACCTGGAACTCTGTGGCCCCAGGCTGGCCTTGAACTCATGGAGATCCTACTAGCTCAGCCTCCCAAGGGTTGAGATTAACAACAGACGTGAGCCACCGCCACAACACCTGTTTATTGGTCACTTTTAAAAATATTTTTTTTACTTATTTCCAAACAGAGAAATGAGAGAGAGAGAGAGAGAGAGAGAGAGAGAGAGAGAGAGAGAGAGAGAGAGAGAGAGAGAGAGAGAGAATGGCATGCCAGGGCCTCCAGCCACTGCAAACAAACTCCAGATGCATGCGCCACTGTACATCTGGCTTTACATAGGTACTAGGGAATAGAACCCAGGTCGTCGGCTTTGTAGGCAAGCACCTTAACCACCGAGCCATCTCTCTAGTCCCTGATCACTTTCGATGTTTCATCATCTTATTTTGTCCACACACTAGCCTTGGGCTCTCTTCACCTCCGATGTCCTGTTACTGAGTCTGCTTTCCATCACATGACACTGTCATTTCCCTCCTACTACTTACTTTGATTTTTGGTTACTTTCTTCCTTTTTGATGCACAAATATGGAACTTCCTTTGTTTCCTCTACTAAGGGCAAACAGAACTGCAGGTACTATTCGGGATGTGGTTTGAAGTCCTGATATGAGCCAGGCATGGTGGCTCAGGCCTTTAATCCCAGCAGGGGTAGGAGGATCACCATGAGTTCGAGGCCGGCCTGAAGACTACATAGTGAATTCCAGGCCAGCCTGAGCTAGAGTGAAACCCTACCTCAAAAAAAGCAAAAAAGACTAGGCTATCTAGGGCCCCCTGCCACAAGGACTGATCCAGACGGCCCACAGAGGAGGATATCCAGCCGATTGGGGATGGGGAAGAGGGGCATTGGGGAACTGGGGAAAACAAATCATCGTTTGCCCACTAATGTAACTCATTATGGACAATAAAAAATAAATAAATAAAATTTTTAAAAAAGCAAAAAGAAAAATGTTCTGATTTTTTATGAAGGCATACATCATTCAGTTCAAAATATATTATAATCTCTGAAGGACTTGTTCTGTAACTCTTTATGAAGCATTTGAGGAGCTGGCCACGATGGAAACATGCAATCCCAGAACTCTGGAGGCTGAGGCAGGAGCATCAGGCCAGCCTGAGCTACACAGAGAGACCATATCTCTCAAAGCACAAAACGGCCTAGCATGGTGACATGCGCTGTAATCCCAATACTTGGGAGGTGGAGGCAGGAGGATCAGGAACCCAAGGTCAGTCCAGCTGACATAACAGCTCCATAGCGAGTTCCAGGCCAGTCTGGAGGGCACGAGACCCTGTCTCAAAAAAAGAAAAATAAAGTTGGGCCTGGTGGTCACACATGCAATCCCAGCATTTGGGAGATTGAAGCAGGAGAGTTTGAGACCAGCCTGGGCTGCTGTAAAACCTTGTCAAAAAATTTTTTTAAAGGAGGAGGAGAAGAAAGAATAAAAACTGAAATGGATTAGAAGCAAGGTATCTGCCTTTCTATAAAAATAAAGCAATATGAAGTTGCCAGTTATTTTAAAAAAATGAAAAAAAAAACTCTGTTCTCAAGAAAGATTGTTACATACAGATTTTTTTTTTTTTTGAGGTAGGGTCTCTCTCTCTCTCTAGCCCAGGCTGACCTGGAACTCACTCTGTAATCCCAGGCTGGCCTCAAACTCAGAGCAATTCTCCTACCTCTGCTCCCAAGTTCTGGGATTAAAGGACATAGAAATTTTAAAACTGTGAAATCAATCCAGGAGCTACCGCACTTTAACAAGACCCTCAGCAATATGAAGACAACATGTGTGCTGATAGTTCGTATTTTGGATGGCTGTAGCTTTAGGGGAGGGATTATAAGATGTATGAATGAAGTCGGCTGGCCATCTAGTCCAAGTGTGTCCTGCACTCTGTCACTTCGTCACCGCCACAAACCCACTTCTTTCAGGCTCCCTAGAACCTGTCCATAATTTTAAGTTTCAAACATCAATCAAACCTTCTTGGCCAAGAGCACTGGCGTCTCTGTAACACAGCTCTGCACATGGGTCCCAGAGATGGGCTGCCCATGGCAACAAAGGCTTCCAATGCCACACCCCAAGAAGCTGTTCCAGGTGCCCTAGGCCTGCACTCAGAGCCTGACTCAGTATTTGGAGGACTCGTCCATAGCCTCAAGGGCCAGGGTCTGAATGTCCAATCTTGGAGACACGGCAACATAAAAACCCGCAGTGACCTGCGGAGACAGGAGGGCCGCATGGATGGGTGGGTTCACCTCACAGATAGCCGATGTGTGTGGCCCCTGTAAGTGCCCATTTTTTCCCCTCTTCAGATGAGAGAAGTTTCCAAGTCAGAGACTTTGCAGTAGAGTCATGAACAGGTAGCGTGCTCTCGATGTTTGCTGACCTGTTAGACTGATGAGGAGGCACTTTGCCCCAGACACCTGCCCACCCCACAGATGGTGTAAATAGCTATTCCAGAACCTTCCTAGGTTTTCCTGCTGCTTGGTAGAGGTAAGGATCTCCCCTCCCCCAGCTTCCTGGCACCCTCCAGGTCCACAGCCACCTGCTCTGAACAGTGGGCTGAACCAAATCCAAAGCATTCCACAAAGACAGGCAACAGTAGCCTCAGGGTGTTCCTCCTGAAAACAAGCACGGTTTCTGGCAATTCTACACTAGCACTTTGAGAGACTCAAGGTAAGAGTCGACCACCACCAAGATGAATCTTCTAGAAAGTAGCCAGTCAGAGTACATGGCTCCACTTCCCATGGAGGGTGGTATGTCCTTCTGTCTCTGAAGGCCTCCTCATGCTAGCAGCCCAAAGGGGAACCCTCACCTGGGAGCTGGGAGGTTCTGAAATGCCTTCACCTGGCAGCTAGTGGAGGCTGGAGACGAGAGGACTGTCACGGCATGTTCTGCCCCCAACGTGGCTCGGCTCTGCTAGCACCTGTTCTGCCGCCTTTGGCCACACTCTAAGACTTGCACTACTGCCGCTGAGGAGCCAGGTGAGGTAGATGCGAGCACGAGCCAGCACATGACAAAAGGCGCCTGCAGAAGTCTGTCCTGCCGGGAAGCCACGCAAGCTGCAGCGTCTTTCTTTCTGCTCTCCCAAGAGATCTTCGCGGCTCCTTAGCTGACTTCAGAGTAGAGCTATCAACACACAAGGCCAAACCACCTATAAAAGCCCCCCAGGCCTGGCGAAGACATCCAGGCCTACGGGAGGGATTCACTGACCATGAAGGTACTGGTTCCTAGTATCCTGGACAGGACCAGTCATAGCCAAGTCCAGAGATGATGGCCCAGCCCAGCATCCATGTCACAAGAGGTGTCAACCTAGAACCAAAGACAGATGCATTACAAACCATCAGACATGAGAAAGTTAGCAAGACTTTCACAGCCAACACTTCGTCTCCTCTCACTCACCTGGTCCCAGTCCAGACTCACAAAGACAACCGGTCACCGGCCACCTGGAAAGGAAGGCTGTCATTAATTCCCAATGCACAGACGCAAAAAAGACAAACCAGAAGCAGCGCACCAGCACCTGGGCTGCTAGAAAGGCCACAGGAAGAGCACCTAATGTCAGAATCCAAGACGCAGAGCCACGCTCTTCTTGAAGACTTTTCTTTATTCAGAGAGGGCAGCAAACAAACAGGCCTCTCCTTGGCAGAGAGCCCTGCACCCTCGGGGACAGAAAGGAGATAAAAGGGACAATAGGTAGCATTAGGAAGAGGCAGTGAGACAGCAGGTCCATAGGAGGAATTGTTCTCAAGTCCTGTCTGCCGGGTGGAGCGCGTGGCTCTTCTGGATCGGCTGCTGCAGAACCGGAATTACTCAGGTGCACACATTCAAGCCCAGTCCCTTCCGGACACTGCACCCAGAAATGCTGGGTTCTTCTGAATTCAGCCTCAAACTCAGAACAAAAAGCCTGGCTGCGGCTGAGGGGTCCTGGGCTGTTCACGTCTTAGCATCTGAGGTTTTCGCCACCAGTTAGGCTGTGTCCTTCCCACCCTGGCAGCTAGGCCCGTGGACTTACATGAACCCTTCCTCTGGGCCCTCAACCACATGGACCTATTCCCCCTTCCTTGGTCCATGGACACTCCCTTCCCACTTCTGAAGAAATACAATAATTTAATAAGGATCTTTCTCAGCCTGGTTTATCCAATTCTTTGGCTAAAAGCAGGCATGACCTCAGGTTTAGGGTTTGCATTTAAACCCCAAAACAAAATAACACCCCCTCTCAGAGACTCTACCAGGTGTCTATGGGGCCAGGAAGGGGATAAGGACTCAGTGTCTGCAATGGTCAGAAACACACAGCCATGCTTGTCCTCATGCATGAGCAAACCTACCAGAGGGCTGGAGATGTGCCTACCATGCACAAAGCCCTGGGTTTGATCCCCACACTGCATAAAAGTAGTGGTACAGGCCTGTAGACCAGCGCTCAGTAGGCGAAGGCAGGAAGATCAGAAGGTTAAGGTCATTCTGATTTTTTGTTTGTTTTTGTTTTTCGAGGTAGGGTCTGGCTCTAGTCCAGGCTGACCTGGAATTCACTATGTAGTCTCAGGGTGGCCTCGAACTCATGGTGATCCTCCTACCTCTGCCTCCGAGTGCTGGGATTAAAGGCGTGAGCCACCACGCCCGGCATGGTCATTCCTCACTACACAGTTAAATTCAAGGCTACTCTGGGGTACATGAGACCCTGTCTCAAAAAACAAAAACAAAAAACAAAAAAAAGGGGGCTGGAGAGATGGCTCAGTGGTTAAGGCGCTTGCCTCCATAGCATAAGGACCCAAGTTCAATTCCCAGGTAGCCACATAAGCCAGATACACAACGTGGCACATGCATATGGAATTTGTTTGCAGTGGCTGGAGGCCCTGGTGTACCCATATACGCTCTCTCTCCCCCCCCCTCTCTCTCTGCATCTCTCTGTATCTCTCTACTTACAAATAAATAAATAAAATATTTTTTTTAAAAACCACTCAATTTGTAGAGGCAGCCATTGCTGTTAGCTTTGGGAACTGGTGCTGTATGAATTAAGTGTCTTTATGTTAGGAAAAAACATTAAATGAGATCAGATCCAGGTGTGGCGGTGCACACCCTTAATCTCAGCACTCAGGAGGCAGAGGTATGAGGATTGCTTTGAGTTCAAGGCCAGCCTGAGACTACAGAGTGAGTGCCAGGTCAGCATGGGCTAGAGTGAGACCATACCTTGGGGGGGCGCAATAAGATCAGAAAAAACCTTTTTATTTATTTGTTTTTTTGAGGTAGGGTGTCACTCTAGCCCAGGCTGACATGGAATTCACTCTGTAATTTCAAGGTGGCCTCGAACTCACAGCAATGCTCCTACCTCTGCCTCCCAAGTGCTGGGATTAAAGATGTGCACCACCATGCTTGACTCCAGGCTGGCTTTGAACTTGTGAACTTAGTGATTCTCCTGCCTCAGCCTCTCATGTAGATCAGAAAAATACTTTTAAGCATCAAGCAATGTGGCTTCCCCATGCTGCTGTGAGAATAAAGGCTACTGGCTTTGCTCATCTGGAAGGCTGAGCTGAGCATGCCAAGCGCTGGAGGGAGGAGGGCTCCCGAGACCCTGTGTGGTCCCTGATTCCACTGGACAAGGCCCAGGTGTGGCTGGTGATCCTCAAGTCGTGCCTGGGCTCTGCTACCAGGGGGTGTGGCTTTGGGGCACGTTTACCAACTCGTCAACTGCAAATGGCAGGGCTCTCTGTGCTCTGCATGTGACTTGTTAGGGCAGGGGTCTTTCTCCAGCAGCCAAGTGAGCCCAGAGGGGAGCCAGGACAGAAAGCTGGAGTGTGGGGCATCTGGGCTGATAGCCAGGCTTCTGCAAGAGCTCCAAAATGCTCCTGCCTGTGTCTGTCTGAAAGTGCCATTCCATTCCGCTTGTCAAAGCCCATTGATGAGAAACTGATTAAATATCCAGACTGACCCACAATCAAGCTTTTTCCCCTTTTCTTTTCTTTTTCTTTCTTTCCTTCCTCCCTCCCTCTCCCCCCCTCTCTCTTTCTTTCCTTCAACAGGGCCCTTATAGAGCCTAGGCTGGCTTCAAACTAGCTATATAGTGGAGGGATGTTCTTGAACTATTAATCTTCTTGCCTCTAACTGCTGGAATTACTTCCAGTTTTATTTATGTCGTGCTGCATACATGCCAGGGAAGCGCTCTACCAACTGAGATACGTTCCCAGCCCTAGGAAATAGTCTTTAATAGTCACAGTCTCTAAGTCCCACAGAAGCTACCTTTATTTTCCGTGGAATGGGCTCCCTGGGCTTCTGTCTGGGCCTCTGGCACTAGAGGCAGGCAGGCACTCACTGCGCCAGTGTCAGAGGTGGACGGCCGAGGCCAGACCCTCCCCTTAGGACATGGAGGGACAATGTCAAGTTCTCTACCTGCCACAACTAGGTCACAAAGTCCTCAGGTGACCATCCATCAGTGTGCTCAGAGATGGCACATTTAGCACTTTAAGAATACAATTTCTATTTGTTTGTAAGCAGGGAGAGAGAGAGAGAGAGAGAGAGAGAGAGAGAGAGAGAGAGAGAGAGAGAGAGAGAGAGAGGGAGGGAGAGAGAGAAATGGGCATT
The DNA here is from genome assembly GCA_004024765.1 of Zapus hudsonius. Classification (NCBI taxonomy): domain Eukaryota; kingdom Metazoa; phylum Chordata; class Mammalia; order Rodentia; family Dipodidae; genus Zapus; species Zapus hudsonius. The sequence continues at coordinate 13,743 of PVHP010004597.1, read as the reverse complement.
CCAGGGCCTCTTGTTACTGAAAACAAAATTCAGATGCAATTCAGATGCATATGCCACTTTGTGCATCTGGCTTACGTTGGGGGGCGGGTACTGGGAAATCAAACCTGGGCTTTCAGGCTTTGTAAGCAAGAACCTTAGCTGCTGAGCTGCCTCTCCAGCCCACTTTTAGCACTTTTGGGTCGGCACAGATGGTTAAATGATACAGTCTCAGTGTCACAGCCTCTTGTAACCAAGGTCAGCGGTTTGTCTCATATGCTTGCATGAATCAGTTACCTATTTCTCCAGGTTCCGGGGTCAACATGTACCCACAAATACAACTTGTAGAACAGCAGTAATCTGAGATCCAAATGACACTTTTCTTGGTCTTTATTCATTGAACAATGACTATAAAAAGACAGGCTGACAGCCTATAGCTGAAAACGTAGCAGACATAAGAATCTAGGGCTGGGAGATGGCTCAGTGGATAAAGAGCTTATGATGGAGTTCAATTCCCAGACCCCATGTAAAAAGGTGGAAGCTGTGGTGGGTTTCTGCAATCCCAGTATGTTGACACTAATTTAGAAATGGGAGGTGGAGACAGGAGAATTCCCAGAAGCTCATGGCAAGTGCAACAAATACCAGCAGAGCAAGAATCGCCACCTCAAATGAGGATCCTGGCTAGAGTGAGACCCTACCTCAAAAACGAAACAAAACAAAAACAGAATCAAGTCAAGCGAAGTGAAATGGGGAATATAAAGTCCTCTTCTGGAGAGATTAGTTTTAAGATTAGTGATGAGGGCTGGAGAGATGGCTCAGAGGTTAAGGCACTTGCCTCTAGTGCCTAAAGCCCTGGGTTCAATTCCCCAGGCCCCACATAAGCCAGACCCACAAGGTGGTGGCCCTGGTGTGCTCTCTCTCTCTCTCTCTCTCTCTCTCTCTCTCTCTCTCTCTCTCTCTCTCTCTGCTTGAAAATGGTTAAATAAAAGATTAATAACAAAAAAAAGAAACCAGAACTACTTTAAAAAAAAAAAGATTAGTGATGAAACAACTATCTTGTTGCATTTATTATGAAAATAAAGGTATCAAGCTAGCTTCTCTAGAATGTTCCAGAACCATCCAGAGAGGATACTCTGAGTAACCCATTTTGTATTGTTTGCCTACTGCCCACATAAGATTTCTTTCAATTTAAAAACCTGTAATGGTGGCACAGTTTTAGGTTAGCCTGGGCTATATGAGACTCTCTTTAAAAAAAAATCAATGAGCCGGGCGTGGTGGCACACGCCTTTAATCCCACCACTAGGGAGGCAGAGGTAGGAGGATCACCATGAGTTCAAGGCCACCCTGAGACTACAGAGTGAATTCCAGGTCAGCCTGGGCTAGAGTGAGACCCTACCTCGAAAAACGAGAAACCAAAAAAAAGTAATATAGATTTTAAAAATGGAGCTGTTCCAAGGTGATACCCTCTTCAAGGGGCCAAGTAATGCCCTTTTCAGGAATGTAGCAGTTTGGAAGAAAACTTGGCACGCCTAAGGTCCTTGGAGACCATGGGATTCATATTTCCTTTGCCTTTGTTTGGCTGCCTACATGTTTTTTAAAAAAATGGAGCCGGGCGTGGTGGCACACACCTTTAATTCCAGCATTTGGGATTAGGTAGAGGTAGGAGGATCGCTGTAAATTCAAGGCCACCCTGAGACTACATAGCGAATTCCAGGTCTTAACTTGAAAAACAACCAACAAATGAAAGAGGTATAGCATAGTGGTAGAGTGCTTATCTACCATGCTCAAGGCCTGGGGTACAAAACCCCAAAATTCTGCAACTACTACCCTAGCCTTCCACAGCACTGCCACAACCAGACCAACCAATACCGGCACCGTGAGAATGAGCAGAGAGAGCGCCGCTTGGAAGCTGAGGCCCCAACATTGCATATCCTGTGCCACAGAGCGGCAAGGAAGGTCTCCGAGGGCACTCCATGTCCACCGCGATGTGTGTCCTTTCAGTTCCGCTAATGGAAATCTTAGCCCTGCCTGGACAAGCAATGCATTCGGCAGTCACGAATCACAGCACAGATTCAAGCCCAAGTACAATGGCCGAGGCTCCAACACCCCTGGCACAGGGTGATCTCCCTTCCCGGGTATCACTCTAGAGCTCATCTGAGCTAAAGCTTGTACCCTCAGCTCCCCACTGAAGGTAGTAGCAAAGATGCCCACCCAGGCACAGGGATTCTTTCCCCACACACATGTGGCATTCCTAGGTGCCCAACTCTGAAGGAGAAGGAAAGCCTCCCAGTAGGCACTCTGGGGATGTGTGGCTCAGGAAGTAGGTTTGCAAAAGTGAAGGAGGCTGAGCCGAGGGCAAGGCACCCAGAAGGGTCATCCCACCTGAACTGGCCATTACCCTCTCCACACTCCTTCACCCCAGGCAGGCCCAGCCGAGCAGTGAAGTGACCACCATTCTTCCCAGAGGGAGCTGCAGAGAGGCGGCCAGGCAGAGCTCCAGTGAGCCCGGTAGTTCTTTCCTGCGTGTCCAGAACAAGAAATATCTGCACACAGAGAACCAGACCTCCCTGACAAGGTCTCGTGATCCACACAGGTGCACATGGGCGTAGCAGGCTGTCACTAACAAGACGCACTTCGCAGAACCAACCACCAACAGAACAGCACAACCCTGTACTTGACCCCACGACAGTCCCCAGAGCCAACTGTCCTGGGTGCAGGCACAGTTGTCCCCCAGGGACATCTGTATGGATCCTGTTGGGGAAATGCCTGCTACAGCGAGAAATATGGGTTTGTTTCTGGATATTTCCATTTTTCATTCTAGTGAAGCACAGTAATAGACAGATATCAGTTAGTCTGTTAGGAAGCCGGGCCTGGTGGCACACGCCTTTAATCCCAGCGCTTGAGGCCGAGGTAGGAGGATCACCATGAGTTCAAGGCCACCCTGAGACTACATAGTGAATTCCAGGTCAGCCTGGACTAGAGCGAGACCCTACCTCGAAAAACCAAAAAAATAAAATAAAAAATAAATAACATACTCATTCCACAGCCTACCAGGCCCTCCAGTTCACACCCTAACCCCTAAAGGTTCTGTCCACTTTTTTTTCTAAGTCAGAGTCTCACTATGTAGCCCAAACTAGACCCAAACTCATGACTGTCCTGCTTCAGCCTCCTCAGAGTAGAGCAAGTGCCACCACACCAGCATGATTCTGTCAACTCCTAACCCTATTATATGGAAAATTAAAGAGTAAATTCAAATAAAAATAGTGAAATTTTAGGCTAATAAACACAAAGGACGACAGGCCTGGTGTCACACGCCTTTAATTCCAGCAATTGGGAGACAGAGGTAGGAGGATTGCTGGGAGTTCGAGGACAGCCTGGAGGTACAGAGTGAGTTCCAGGTCAGCTTGGGCAAAAGTGAGACCCCACCTGGAAAAAACATCATCAGAAGGCTGGGTGTGGTAGTACAGGCTTTAATCCCAGCACTGGGGAAGCAGAGATAGGCGGATCACCAAGAGCTTGAGGTAAACCCTGGCTGAGTGAGATCCTACCTCAAAACAAAACATCAAAATACCAGAACTCACCAACTGACCCTACCCAGACTCAGTCACAGACATCTGAGGACAGAATACAATAAGATCTTACTTCCCAGCACTGGTTCCTTCTCAGAAGTCCCGGGAGGCCTAGCTGCCCTACACCACTTTAAAGCCGCATGAAATCCTGGGCATGCAGTAACTCACACTGGCAGAGGTCTAAGGAGCCCACCTGGGCGGGAGTCCTATGGCCAGGAATGGCCAAGGGTGCTCTGCAATGTGGGCCTGGGCCAAAAATACTAAGGCCAGCAGGGCACAAGGGGTCTCTTTCCCTCTCGGTCCCCTGAGGTAAACCCCTCAAGGTCCTCTGCAGGGTATGAAGTCTGGCTGTGCCCTCTGACCCTGTCCGCACCTTCCTGGCACAAACTGGCTCAAGTTCCTTTAGGATAGAGCTCATTCCCAGATGAAGCTGCCAGACAAAGAAACAAGAAAAAAGCATATATAAACCATCTACCTCATTCCAAAACCATTCCTGATGGCGGACAATATTGTGAGGTAACAGGGAAAGAGGGGTTGGTACCACAGCCTGCCTGGAAGGGGGGATTCACACTACTCGGACGCATGTGACCCATGATATACAGAAAGAGAATGGTCCAAATCCTGAAGTGTGAACAGTGATCACAGAAGAAGTGTTGAAGGGTGTCCTGCTCAGGCCCACCCAACTCCCACCACGACCCCTTCTTGTCTACAGAACTCCCCTCTTCTTGTGAATTCTGCATGCCCCAAATTTCCTGTAACCACCTCCACAAACTCCCAATACTCTAGGATCTTGGCAAATCCAACTCTGCCCACAGCACTCGAAAGATGGGGGGGATGGTAACCACACCACTGTTTCCTGTACTTCGGTCAACACCACAGATGCCGCTTTGCCCAAGACAGCACCATCACAGCTGTTATGGCACTGGTCCTATTTCTCAGATGTGGGAAACGAAGCACAAGAATATTTTCAAAGCATGTGTAACACCAATGCACACTGCCTATGAGATAGCCAGGGGTCTTCATGGCTGTGCCCTATCAGCGGGTAGGAACACCTAAGAACTTGGAGATCAAAGAAGAGACATGGTTTTCCACCTTCAGTCTGTATCAGCTATAAGCAATCTGGTTAAGTCCTCAAACCAATTCAAAATCCCAAAAACAAAATATTTTAGTGCTCATGAAAACACTTTTTTAAGAGTAAAAAAAATTAAGACTCTCTCTCTCTCTCTCTCCCTCCCTCTCTCCCACACTGAGCACCAGTTAAACAGGAAATGTCAGAGCCTATTGGCACCCAGGGCAGTGACTTTTTCCCTGGCAGCGCACAGACGGCTGCCATGGTCCCTCACGTACTGTCATCAGAGAAGAAGCTTGTCTTGGGGTTGACACTCTGGGCCTTGTACTCTAGACAAGCTAACGTCTCCTGTCTTGCAGGGAAAGGCAGCCTTCGGGAGCCTGCTGCTGAGCTCCCTTGCTGCATCATGGTCAGACTGCCATGGGGATCTCAGCTGGGCATACTGAGGGCTTAAACACAGCGTCCAGCTCCTCTCTGAACACACACGACCAGCACTAGCACACGGTTTTCCTCCCATGTCTCTCACTCATAAAGGCAGAGTCCAGTAGAGGGAGCCCCCATGCCTGTTCTCTGGACACAAACACTAGGGCTGTGGCTTTAAAGCTCTAGGTTTAGATGCCTCCGCTCCAGGCACAAACCATTCCAACAGCACTTGCTGCCTCCTTCTGCTGCCTAACAACATACACCAACTCTCTTCTTGCTCCGTAAAATAAGTGTGCTGATCCCATGGGGACCACACGCCCGTCAGGGCTATGTATGGCCTTGCCACGTCTCTTAAGTCTTGAAGTAGTTGGAAGGTGGCTGCAACCCACAGCCAATCTTCCCGACAGGCCGGCTACAGCCTGATCCTTGGTGGAATCTGGATCTGATACTCAAAAACCAGTGCTCAAGATCAAAGAAAGCAGTACACAGCATCACACCAGAGTCGGTACTTACGAGACAGCGAGTGGGCACCTTTGGGCAGGTACTCGAATAGCAGGGAGCCGTCGTCCCCGAGCACATCAGCCTTGAGCGACAGCAGGCTGTTCTTGCTCATGAGTGCTGCACGAAGGTTGGCCACTGCAGTGGCCTGATGCACAGTGTCATCCTTCTCTGGGGTGAGAGGTGGGCCCAGGTAGCTGGCTTCTCCTCCCAAGAGACCCTCATCAATGTGCGCGTAGAGCTCAGCTCTCTCCCCTCGGCTGTCGGAGATGCTGGCCTCAGTGACAGTTAGGTCCACATCTGAGCAGGGGAGACACACATTAGAGGACACGTGTTATTTTGGGGCTCTGCAAATGCGAAATGAAAACAATCAGGAGGAGCTCCTTGCGGCCCAGGACACCTGCCCAAAGCAGCCTTGGCACCTCGGGTCGCCCATCCCGACAGCCCAGGCCTGCGACACACAAGGCAAAATCACAGCCCAGCCTCTTTTCCTTTCCTTTTCTTTTTTGCATCAGGGTCTCACTTTAGCCCTGGCTGTCCTGAAACTCACTCTGAGACCCCAATCAGGCCTTGAACTCACAGTGATCCTCCTGCCTCAGCCAGAGTGCTGGGTCTAAAGGTATGTACCACCATGCCCAATAGCCCAGTCTTGATGGGAGATGCACTGAGAACCAACGTAGAGGGTTACGTAACTCCCAAGGACAAAGGCTGAAAATCCAAGTCCAGGCTTAGCTCTGGGGTTGCAGGATCTTCTCTTAAAAATAAGGGACACTTGCCGGGCGTGGTGGTGCACGCCTTTAATCCCAGCACTCGGGAGGCAGAGGTAGGAGGATTGCCACTACATAGTGAATTCCAGGTCAGCCTGGGCTACAGCGAGACCCTACCTCGAAAAAACAAAACAAAACAAAAAAATACTAATAATAATCTTTCTGAATATCCTATGCATAAGTCTTGTATGTTAAAAATATTTTATAAGCACTATTCAGAGGCAAGGCACCCTTCAGTAACAACATACCTGGGCCAGGAGGACCGGGCTGAGTACTAGGCTATCCAGGGTCCCCTTGCCCTCAGAGGTCCTTGAAGATAACACCTCTGCAGGACCCTAACTAGTGATGATTCACAGTGTGGTGGTCAAGCACCCACAAACCTACATTCCAGTAAGTTAAGAACCATGGAAAACACCACCACAAGCCAGGTACGGGGGCTCACGCCTGTGTACAATTCCAGCTCTTGGAAGGCTAAAGCAGTTGGGATCATGGCTAGCCTGGGCTACAGAGACACAGTCTCAACAAGGCAAGAAACATCACCATAGACAAGCACGTGATTATCCTACCCCTCAAAGTCCCATCCTAATCCACCTTCCTTGTGACATTGGGAAGATCCTTGCAGAACCTGGGGTAGAGGCACTCTGTGGTCATCCAGATACGTGACTGGCTGGACTTCCAGAAGGACATCTCTTCACTCAGCTGCTGTGTCATTCCTCAGCCCAGGCCACCCACTCTGCCAGGAGGCATCACCTAGGTTTTACTGGAGAGGGATAGTGTACCCCTAGTTCTGCCAAGTGACCCTGACTGACGGGACAAGCCATCTGGCTCACCTGCCTCCTCACCTCAAAGACACTTAGGCTGGATCTATGTCCTCAAGAGTCCTTCAGGGCTCACCCTCCACGAATTAAATTTTCTAGATAATTCTGTAACAAAAAGAGGCAATTCCACCGGGCATGCCTTTAATCCCAGCACTCGGGAGGCAGAGGTAGGAGGATCACCATGAGTTCAAGGCCACCCTGAGACTACATAGTGAATTCCAGGTCAGCCTGGGCTAGAGTGAGACCCTACCTGGGGGGGGGGGGAATCCCAACACAGAAGCAGGGTGTGGTGACCACGCCTTTAATTCCAGCACTCAGAGGTAGGAAGAGGCCAGCCTGCAGCTACAGAGTAAATTCCAGGTCATCCTGGGTTGCAGTGAGACTGCCTCGGAAAAAAAAAAAAATCCCAATACACAGAGGCCCAACCTAACCAACAATTTCATCAACTACACATCCTCCTCCTTGCAATCTTTTAGGAATGGGTGTGGACATGTGACGGGGACCCTGAGCTGTTCCTTCATCACTCCTGAACATTTCCACCTCACTGAAGCCTCATTAGTCACCCTGAAGACTATCATCTGCCTCTCTGCAGACAGAAAGATAAGGGTCCAGCCAGAAGGCCTGCCCATGGCCATAAGATGTCTATAACAAACGTGCATATTTTAAAAAATATATTTATTTATTTATTTGCAAGCAGAGAGAGATAGAGAACAGAGACAGGCAGAGAGTATGGGCATGCCAGGGCCTTCAGCCACTGCAAATGAGCTCCAGATACATGCGCCACTCTGCATCTGGCTTTATGTGGGTACTGGGAACTGAACCAGGATTGTTAGCCTTTGCAGGCAAGAGCCTTAACTGCTGAGCCATTTTTCCAGCCCCCAGAGTGCTTATTTTAATGCCACCTCCCACCAGATGTCTCATAAATGAAGGCCACTTCAGTGGACACTACCTGAGGCAGCTAGGTGAGCGTGCATTTAATCTTTTTGTATTGATTATAAATTTTATTGTATGAACCTATCAAGTATTGGTCATATTCCCATCAGGTTATACTCATATCCTCTCTCTCCCACTTCCCAAGTATTTGGCCTTTAAAAAAATAGTTATGCCAGGTGTGGTGTGGCGCATGCCTTTAATCCCAGCACTTGGAAGACAGAGGTAGGAGAATCACTATGAGTTCAAGGCCAGCCTGGGACTACAGAGTGATTTCCATGTCAGCCTGGGTTAGAGTGAGGTCCTGCCTCAAAAGAAATATATATACAAAAAAGTGTGTGTGTGTGTGTTGTGTGTGTGTTGAGAGACAGAAGAGAGAACGGGCACACCAGGGCCTCCTGTCACTACAAACAAACTCCTGATGCATGTGCCACTTTGTGCATCTGGCTTTATGTGGGTACTGAGGTATTGAACCTGGGCTGTCAGGCTTGGCAAGCAAGCACCTTTAACCACTCATCCATCTCCCCAGCCTGCAGTTGACCTTTTGCTTGGAAAATCACTCTTAAAGCTAAGAGGTCCCAGGGGTCACCAGGAGCCAAGGGCAGGGGACACAGGGAAAGGACTAGATGGGTGTGGCTAGACAACTTCACCTCTGAGTATCTGCATAGAGAGCCTTAAATGACACTGACATATGTCTACAGAAAGGGGCCTTTCCTCTTGAAAATATAAATAGATAACTCTTCTCTAAGATGTAACAAGTCTTTAGTGAAAATAATCTGACCTCTATCTAGTGTTATAACATCACTTCCAAAATCCCAGCCTGAGGGTCAGAGCAGACAATGGAGGCACAAATGATATACCACCATGGCATGCAGGAACCATCCTACACTCCAGCCCACACCTCATATCCTCATCTCAGCCCTCAGAATCCCTAAGAAGAAGCAGTTCATGGTTGCCTTGGCAACCCAAAGATTTAAGACTAAGGAAAGTACACAGCCAAAATCACTTGTTGGATTCTGAAAACACCTTCTGCTCGCTGACTGCATCTGAAATCTCCAGTCCACAGGCTCTAGCTTGTTCCACTTACTAATTCATCATCGACTCTAATGACATGTGTGCCCCCAGCATCATTACCTGCAGAGCGACTCACTGAGCATGCCCAAGTGTTCTGGAATGGAGAGGGGTGGCTCCCTGCATCTGTGAGCCTCAGAACACACTCCCAAAGCCCTGGCATTCACCAGGTTTGGGTCAGAGCTGGTGAAGATTATAATCAAAGCCAAGAGACAGATGTCACCATCCCTGTCTACAGGGATGCCTTGGGTACCTCTCCACAGGGACAGCTAGCAGGAAATAATAGACTCGTCCAGCAGCTCAGAAATCATGTTTTTCTGATTCAGCTCAGTTCAGCCCTGGTTGGTGGGAGACTGTCCCTGGGACATGCATCCTTGTCAGGAGACATTTGGGGTTGTCACAACAGGGGCAAATGCCACCGATACCTTGTGAAAGGACTTTGCTCAGCATTCTCTCATGCTCAGGACACCCCCACAAAGAATGACTCAGCCTGAGGTGGAATAACACCCAGCCTGGCTCTCTACTATGGAGTCTGAGTACCGAGAACACAGGACAATGAGAATTTGAATAATACAGCCTCAGCGTGTCAAGGCAGAAGAGGCTTTCCGGGGCCTGCTGTGGCACCATTTGATGGATACAGAGTTTCTGTTGGGGAACATGAAAAGGTTCTAGAGATGAACAGCAGTGAGGGTTGTGATGGTGGCAATATGAATGTGTTTACTGCCAATGAGCACACCTAATAACACTTACAATATGAAAGCCACAGTGATGGAGATGTGGGGCTTCAGGGGAACCTTGATGCCTCCCTCACTCAAAGCTCCCGAGTGCCTCAGCCAAGTCAAGGGGGAGCACCTGCCCAACTCTGCCCAAGAAACCTTCAGGCAGGGCAACAGGCAGCGCTACGAAGTGCTCAGTGCCTGACGTCCAGTAAACACTCCACCTCAGATCTGCTGGTCCGGGAAAGGACAGCGAGTAGTCATGCAGGCTGAGGAGCAGCTCCCGTGCCCTAGGCTGGGAGCTCTGGCCAGAGGAGACGCTCACCCTGGGCAGAAAATCTGGTCAACAGGAGGAGACACCCTCCTGTCAGTCTGACCTGTAGGAACCCACACTAGGGAGCAAATGAGAAACGCTGATCTCTCACCGTGAGGCTCTTTTCCACAACATCACAGCTAAGGAACCGAGGACCAAGCAGAGGTTGGAAATCGAGTTGACAGTCACTGGGTGAATGGCTGGGTGGCAGGTAAGTCAGTGTGAGGAAAGGCCCCATACATACACAAAGGCGGTGAGCCCACACCTCACTCCCAGCTGTCTCCCCACTGCTCTGGCTCTCTAGTTCACCCCCTTCATTCTGGAGGATCCCTACCCAGCACCTTTACATGCTGGTGCTGTACTGATGGGAGGGACATGCTGAGGCTCTGGATTCCTGTTGGTCTCGGAGACATATGGTCACACCAATTTACCATGAAAGGAGATGACCCCAGGAAGCTGCCAGGGTTAATCCAGAAACATACCACTTCACTCACAGCCAGGAGGCCACTGACACAGTGCCCTGGACTGGCTGCACCCAGCCTGTCACAAAGAAAGGGCTTACTTGAGTCTCGGCTGCTAAATGGCCATCCTGATGTGGGCAGGAATGAGGGCACTGGGGAGCTGGCCTGACTGTCCTCTTCTGCCTGCTGTGTGATATGTCGGACTGTCTCTTTGTTTTTCCGATTCTTCCTCCGGCCTGTGGGCTGCCAGCTGTCCCCAGCACCCTGCTCTGAGAAAGAGTTCTGTATTGCACGGTCCTTGGCAGAAGGCAGCTCACTTCCTCCATAATGTGTCGGCGAGATCTGTTCTTCCTTAATGCGTAGAGACCCATAGCCTGCATCTCCAGGCCACAGAGACTGTGAAATGTCATCAGGGCCATCAGCCTTGGGCTCCTGGTCCTCCTTCCCATAGCTGCTCCCTCCTTCGTGGCAGCTGGCGATGGCAGAGTCTCCAGAAGAATTGGCAGGACTTGTTCTCCTTGCCAGCCATGGGGAGATGCTTCTTCCAGCCATCACGGCTGAGATCAGTGCCTCTGTGCTACTGCTGGCTGGGGTGCCAATTTCAAACTCCGACAGCTCGTCTGAGGCATCTGACTTGATGCTGATGTCCAGCGCAGCTTTGATGAAGTCATGACAAGCCTGCACAATGTCCGTCATCTGCAGAAAGCTGGCAGCCGACATTACCTCAATGACATTCCTACTGGTGAGGGCCAGATGGGCAGAGTACATGAAGTCAATGATGGCCTTGAAGCCCTGGGCTGTGACGATGTCCAGGTGTGTGACTGTGGCCTGGTCGGACGTCTTCTGCACCTGGCAGTACAATGTCTTGAAGTAGCGGCTGCTCCCAAGCAAGACATTCTTGTGCGCCTTGAAGACCTTCCCCTCTACCACGATGCACACATCACACAGCACGCCATGCTGCCTCTGCTCGTTGAGCTCACGAAGCAAGTGCCGGTAGTGGGATGTGATTTCCATGTCTTCCTTTCGGTTGTTCATCTGGAAGTCGTGCCGTTGCCTCTCCTACAGCTTCTGTGGGGAGAAGGAGAGTTATTCACACATGAAACACAAGTGCTATGAGATCACCCACCGTGGATGGGCAGCAGAGCCCATGAAGGGCTAGCACCGTAACACACGCAGCAGTGTCGGGAGGACCCGGCGCCGGCCCACCACTGAGCTGGGACACAAGCAAGGGCAGACAAGCTGGAGACGATGCTGATGGCAGGGTCTATCACATGACCATGTGCCCAGGAAGCACTGGGCCCTGACAAACATGGGCAGCAAATGGTGGGGGGCACAACCCTGTTTCTGGGCAGGACATCTGAAGTGCTTCCAGGCTTGTTCTAATAGGCACGGGTTCTGGAGAGAAGTCTTCACATGCCCAGAAATAATAAAATTACTCAACAGTAGACAAAGTTGCTTTCTTTTTTTTAAATATATATTTATTGTCCATAATGAGTTACATTATTTAATGGGCAAACCATGCGTTGTTATCCCGACTTCCCCAATTCCCCCCTCCCCATCCCTGATCAGTTGGATATCCTCCTCCGTGGACTGTCTGGATTAGTCCTTGTGGCAAGGGATCCTGGATATCCTAGTACTCAGCCCGGTCTTCCTGGCCCAAGTGTGTTGTTACTGAGGGGTGCCATGCCTCCGGACAGTCACCCCACCACGGCTCTCACAATCTTTCCGCCCCCTCTTCCGCTCAGTTCCCAGAGTCGTGGTGGGTGGACAAAGTTACTTTCTCACCCAAACTGAAAAGCTAGAACCCAGCCTGTGGTCTTCATCCCTCATACTTAAAGAAACATCTTAAAAAATGTATAAATAAAACTTCACACACACACACACACACACCCAACCACAGAGCAAGAAGAATCCAAAGCAGCAGTTCACAGCCTTAGACCTTGAAAATTTCCAAACCACTAAGCTCATACCAAATGCAGAGAGTAGGAATTTCTGATCTGGGTCACTCGCTGCCCAGGAATGGGCCTGGACTGACCACAGCTTAGATCCTGAGAGGCTTTCAGAGTCCATGGAACATAGCAGAAGTGGTAAGATTCTCACTAAAGACAGGCCCACATCGGGAACCACAGAGCACATAGCAACTCTCCTGGCTTGACTGCTCTTGCCCCTTGTCTCACTCGAGTCCCCACAAAGCCTGCAGACGGGATAACATCTCAGAGGGACCTGCAGTCTCACACAGCTCTCTGAGAGCGAAATCTCCAAGAACCTGTGCTGCCTCACCCCTAGCCTCTGGTGCCGCCGGAAACCTCTGGTGTGGCATGGCTATGGCACCATCAACCCATCTCTGCCTGCGTCTGTGTCCAAATTTCTTCTTTTTATAAAGACTCCAGTCACTGTGGAACTCAGGACCTCCTGCAATGACGCGATGACCTCATCTTCACTAACACCCAGATTTCCAACACGGTCCCATTCTGAGGTCCTGGGAGTCACAACTTTGACACTTGAACTCTTTTTTTTTTTTTAAGTAGGGTCTCACTCTAGCCCAGGCTGACCTGGAACTTACTCTGTAGTCTAGGCTGGCCTCAAACTCACAGGGATCCTCCTAGTTCAGCCTCCCAAGTGCTGGAAGTAAAGGCATGTGATACCATGCCCAATGACCCTTGAACTCTTGTGGAACAAATCAACCCCTAAGACTGCGGGAGAAGAACACCATTTCCCCTGATCAATCTGAAATGACAAAGTACATTTCACAGAAGGAAGCCACCTCACTGGATGGGATGCAAGGACAGGAACAATCTGAACCATGGAGTCTCTCTGGGCTGGAGGTATTCTACACATACATGCATGCACACACATACACATATGGTGTTGGGGACTGAGACACAAGGCAAGTGTTCTGACACGAAGCTACATCCCAGCCCTTCTCTTTTTCATTTTTTAAAAATTTTTAAAAATATTTTATTTATTCATTTTCAAGCAGAGAGAGAGAGAGAGACAGAGAGACAGCATGAGCACTGGTTTATGTGGGTCCTGGGGAATTGAACGTGCATACTGGATCTGTCCATAGGGTAGGGGGTTCCTTTTCTCTCTCTCTCTCTCTCTCTCTCTCTCTCTCTCTCTCTCTCTCTCTCT